>PVIW01007050.1:0-17282 GCA_004026585.1 Noctilio leporinus | reverse complement strand
ACTGTATTTTTCAATTCAGAAATTGTGTTCTTCATCTCCTCCTGGCTCTTACTGATACTTTCTAAGTCCTTTTTGATGCTGGTGTAGCTCTCAGTAAGTTCCTTGTAACTTCCCTGGAGTTGTTTATAGTTTTCTTTGAGCTGGCTGAGCTCATTGAGCTTCTCCATCATCATTCTTTTGAATTCCTTTTCTGATATTTCGTGCGCCTCTGTTTCATTTGGTGGTCTTTCTGGGGATTCTTCTGTTCCTTTTGGTGATGGACTGATTCTTTTTTCCCCCATTTTGGGTGTCTGTTGTTGCTTGTTTTTTGTTTTTTTCCCCTTGGATTAATCTGCTTTGCTTTTTTGCCTTTGTTTAGCACCCTTCTGTGTTAGGAGATTTGTGGAGTTCAGTATTGCAGTCTCCTAGATTTTCTCCACTTGTTGCTCTTGGGGTGGTCTCAAGTCATTAACTTGGGCTGTCTGGTTGTATTCTGGATTGGTTGTGTATGTTGCTCCTTTCCTTCCAGTTGGCTGATTGTGAGACACTCCTTCTATCCTTTCTCATACACTGTTTTTGAGCTGCTCCTAAAACAGAACCACCAGTCCAGGCGAAATAACCATACCTTCAGCGATATATTTCTCTTTTACTTTCCCTTTTGACTGCCTATAAAAGTAACTATATTCCCAAACCCTCCAAGTATCCCCCACTCTTTATCACACCCTCAGCTGCAATTGAGCCAGTCTTGATAGGGATGTTAGATATATTAAGACTGTTGTACGAGGGGAGAAAATGATTAAGTTGACTAAAGTATAGATAGTTTCGAAGGGTATTGAGGAGTAGCAAAGACAGCAGGGATATGAGAGAGAAAACCAATTTTTCTATTTGGTAGAAATGAGGAGAGGGAGAATCGGAAAGCCTCAAGTATGAGTGAACAGTGTAAGCCTATGTATATAGTTGCCGCATCTGCCTCCCTGTTCACCCTTAGTGATCCCTGATCAGTCCAGGTAGAACCAGGACCTGTAGCCTTTTAGCAGAAAAAAAAAAGGTAATAATAATAAGAAGAAAGGGTTTAGGTGGCTGTTCACCCTTACTGATCCCTGATTGGTCCGGATGGAGCCAGGACCTGTGGGCTTTTAGCAGAGAAAAGAAAACAATTTTTTTTAATTAAAAAAAGGAAAAAAAGAAAGAGAAAAAGGGAAAAAATAATAATAAAGAAAGGATTTAGGTGGCTGTTCACCCTTTATGATCTTTGATTGGTCCAGGTGGAACCAGGACCTGTGGGCTTTTAGCAGGAAAAAAAAAAAAAAAAGAATAAAGAAGGGGTTTAGGTGGCTGGGGAGGGGAGGAATACTTAGATTGAGGACTAGGAATATGTTGTAGCCAGAGAGTGAGTAGACTTTAAATCAAGAGTAGGGGGCAGGTCTTGGGTATTTCGGTGGATTGAGATAGGGGAAGATTAAAAATATGTGAGTTGTGATACACTATGGTTTAAACAATATTTACTTAAAATGCACTAATTGTGAGGGTTGGCAGTAACTTTTGAAAAGGATATGTTAGGGATTAATAGTTCATGTAGCTCTCGGTGCAACTGAGGTGCTTGAGATTAGCAGCAATCCATTTCCTGAGTCTGCCTCCTTTTCTTGGTCAAGTCTCGGCAGTCTACAGTCTAGCTGGTCTTGGAGTGGCAGGGCCTATGATTGTCACAGTCAGGGCTGATTCTGAGTGTCAGCCCCCAGGTAGGCTGGGCCTCCAGTAACCTAGCTGGGTTTCAGTGCTGCCAGTGTTCTGGGGCCCTCTCTTTTCTTCCTCCGTTTAAAATCCAGCAGGGTGCTTCTGTGATGTCTATAGTTGCTCCTACCCCTCCAGCTCCTGGAGGAGGTTCCTGCCTAAGATGGGCACCTGGCACCCCTGCAGGGTGGCCTGTAACCTTGCTGGCTCCTGTGATGACTGGCCCTGCCCCCGCAGCTCCTGGAGGAGGCAGCCCCCTTCCACTAACAGTGCCCAGGGTCCGCCAACACTGCCCAGCTCCCCCAGGCAAGGGCGCACCCTCCAGGCAGACCAGCTCTCCCAGTACTCCTTCACGCCACCTCTGTGATGCGTGCCTGGCTCCCCAGACCGTCCACGGCGCAGCCTTTGTCGCCTACAATGGGCAGGTCAGTTGCCCCAGTTGCATGGTCTTGGCTTGCAGTTTGGAGTTTCCGTGGGGGCTGGGGGCCAGTGTGAGTGCATAGGGCTGGGCCTCCCCCATTGCAGGGGCTTCAAGCCACTCTTTCCCCAGCAGCACCGTTTTTGGTCGGCTCACTTCTCTGGCCGGTGCACTTCCCGGCTCCTCTGCTCCTGCTCCCTGCTTCTCCTCCACCTCTGGCCCAGTAAGGAGCTTCCTCTCCCTGTTGCCGGAATGAGGCTCTCACACAGTCCCTCCCCTGCAGGAGTTCAATTCCTCATTTTCCCTCACTGCCCACACTTCACTGCTCAGATTTCTAGTCTCCAGGGAGCCTGGAGCTGGCTTCAGTAAAAGATGGCCCTCTGGGTAGAGCTGCCACTGCCCAGAGCTCACCTCGGCCTGCCAACTGGTTTGGAACTATCTCATCTGCTCTCCTCTAGGTCTCTGCTGTCTCTGGGCTGTGCTCCCCTGAGTTCAGATGCTTACTGCTCCAATTCTTAGGGACCTGCAGACCTCTCGTGCTCCCTACCCTATCCTCCAGCTGCTCTGGTACTCAAGAACACCATCAGCACTGCTCTCTACTCTGTTGCCATCTTTGATCCCTAAATCTTCTTATTTAATTTTATTGTTGTTGTATTATAGCCATCCCATTTCTCCTCCCCTCTCTCCCCTTCCCCACCCATCCACTCCCCTCCCAAAGTCAATCCCATTTGTTGTCCATGTCCATGATTCTTCCATACTAGTTCTTTGACTAAACTGTTCTCTTTCTTTGCGTATTCCTACCCCCTACCTCCTCCTCTTCCCCTCTGCTCACTGAAGGTCTATTCATTGTATTCATGTATCTGGTTCTGTTTTGCTTGTTTGTTTTGTTCATTATTGTCCTGTAATGGGTGAGATCATATGGTATTTGTCTTTCACTGATTGGCTTATTTCGCTAAAAATAATACTTTTCAGTTCCATCCATGTTGTTGCAAAGGGTAGGAGTGCCTTCTTTCTTTCTGCTATGTAGTATTCCATTGTGTAAATGTACCAAAGTTTTTTGATCCATTCATCCACCGATGGGTATTTAGGCTGTTTCCAGCAGATGGCTATTGTAAATAGTGCTACTATGAACTTAGGGGTACCTAGGTTCTTATGGTGTTTCAGGATTCTTTGGGTATAGCCCAAGTAGTGGAATTGCTGGATCAAAAGGCAGTTCCATTTTTAGTTTTTTAAGGAAACCCCATACTGTTTTCCATAGGGGCTGTACCAGCCTGCATTCCCACCAACTGTGCACCAGGGCTCCCTTTTCCCCATATCCTCACCAACTTGTTGTTTGTTGATTTGTTGATGATTGCCATTCTGACAGGTGTGAGGGGGTATCTTATTATGGTTTTAATTTGCATCTCTCTGATGGCTAATGATGTTGAACATTCTTTCATATGCCTTTGGGCCCTTTGTACGTCTCCCTCAATGGGTTGTCTGTTCAGGTCCTTTGCTCATTTTTTAATTGAGCCCAGCTACATCTATCTACCTTTTCTTTTTTGGCAAGTTTCCTCTATATAGCATTTTGAGGTCTACTAGATGAGAGTGGTGGGAAGGTGAGAGGTGGGAGTGGCCTTGGGCAGAAAGTTCATCCTCAGGGATGCATGTAATGCCTGATTTCAGTTACTTTGGGAGGACACAAGCCATGGCTGCATGTGGAAATGTCCCTTCTATATTTGTGCACCTATCTGTAGGACCAATACTCTCTCCTTGAGAAATCAAGAAAAATGGAGATCAGAGTTCATCCCTTCCCCCACCAGAAGGGAGTAAACACCTAAGATGGCAGGTTTTCGGCAGCGTGGATGCCTGGGGCTTTATTCCTTGTTGGAGAATAATAGATTTTGAAGAAAGAATGTTTGGGAACATAACCAGGCTTCAGAGTGGAGAGGAAAACAAGAAAGCAATTAAGGGGCAGCTTCTGTGCCCTGGGGTTCCATCCACCCATTGTCAACAACCCTCTTTGGTGACACGCACTGCTATTTGTCTGGTGTAGAATGTCCTTCAATGGACTCAGCTGTCCTAGTACACAAGCCAGAGCAGCCCTTCAAGAGAATCCTTCCTCACCTGAGTGGAGCAACTACTCAATCTTCCATTCAGGACCACCACCATCCTCCCCAGGTACCAGGAATCCAAGAAAATCTGTCTTTGTATCTATCCCAGGGATACACCCAAATGTTGTTCATCTCCGTTGTGCTCTTAAATGTTCCACACCACTGAGGGGCAAAAAGAGCCTTCCAAGAAGTTCATAATGTCCTATACAGTAGCCCCTCCCCCTTACCCAAAGTTTTCCTTTCCATGGTTTTAGTTGCTCAGTGAACTGTGCTCCAAAAATAGTAAATGGAAAATTCCAGAAGTAAGGTTTAAGCTGCACACCTTCCTGAGCAGTGGGATGAAAATTCGCTTTATCTTATGCCATCCTGCCCAGGATGTGAATCATCCCTTTGTCCAGTGTCTCCAAGCTAAGAATGCTTTTCATTCTAGCTCTCTAGGTTATCATCACTATGTAAAAGAATACCTAGGTTATTATTTTACACAATAATGCTGCATTATCTTAACTTTCATTACAGTATATTGTTATAACTGCTCTATTTATGATTCATTGTTGTTCATCTCTTCCTGTGCCTATCTGATAAATTAAACTTTATCATAGGTATGTATATATATAGGAAAAACCACGTGTATATAAGGTTTGGTACTATATAGTGTTAGGCATCCACTGAGGGTCTTGGAATGTATCCCCTGCATATAAGGGTGGTGGTTACATGGGGTTTGTATATATCTTTAAAATTTATAAAGGAGTGACTTGAGAGAATTTATTAGCCAAATTAATTAATTAAAACACAACAGATGGAGTGCAAACCCTCTCAGGCACCTGCATGGGCCACAGACCCCCGGCTCCGCACCCACCCGCTCACTCCTCCCAGCTGCTGCTGCTGCTGAATAAGAAATAGTCCTTCCAAGGACTCCTCTGCCTGCCAGTTCCGACAATAACCAATCGTGATTACAAACAGCTTTAGATTGGAGAAATATCTTTGGTCTTCATTAAGGTTTATTTATGACTATTCTAATGGTGGTTTCTGAGAGAAGAAAGAGAATGCCGGTGGTAATTAGGCCCTCCTAATTGCAGTACTCACTGATTGCCTGTATTAAAAACATTGGAGGAAGTATAGCAATTAGAGCTTTGGGAAATATTTAAAAACAAAGTGAAAAGAGGCCTTAAAGTGCAAGGACACAAAGAGGCAGCCAGGAAGCCCTACCCAGCTGGAGTGGACCCTGAGCAACTCTGGATGTTTGAGCTGCTCAACCCCATCCCACCTGGCCCTGAGGGTTGCCTTGGTGGTCTGGAAAGGAAGAGGCAAGATTCCTCTGTGTCGCCCTCCAGCCATGGCTGTGAAACAGGCCATGGAGAGCCAATTCTGAAACAGGACAACAACAACGGCAAGCACATAGTAGTGATATATATGAGGTCTGTCCCGAAGGTTTTGAGCACAAACTGGTTTTAATTATATTGACACTGGCTTGATACTTTTTGGACAGGCCTATATGGGTAAATAGATGTAGCTGCATATCAGTAAAAATGTTATTGCTATTAACATGCAACATATGAATGGTAAAGTGTGCAAGTCTTGAGTATAAAGTGATACTATGTGTGTGTGTGTGTGTGCATATATATATATATATATGCATGCAATATATTGGCAATAATGTTGCATCTCCTTATTTCATGTGCTTATTAATTTTGAAAAATTATGTTTCTAAGGTTATGAGTTTACATCATTGTTTCAGATATAAAGAATTAAATTCTGAGAGCAACTGTCATGTCAAAAGAATACAATGTTAGAGACCTGGCTGGTAGCACAGTGGGTAAGGCGCCGGCCTGTGAACCCAAAGGTCACTGGTTTGACTCCCAGCCAGGGCACATAACCAGTTTGCAAGCCAGGTCTGTAGCTGAAAGCAGGTGAAAGGCAACCATACACAGTTGTCTTTCTCCCTCTCTCCCTTCCCCTCTCTCTAAAAATAATAAAATCTTAAAAAAAAAAAAAATACAATGTTAGAGCAACCATAATTTCTGGACTGTATGCAGGTCCAACTGCTAAGGAAATTGTGGACTTCAATAACATCCCTTTACATACAGTTGACAATGTGAAAAAGGTGTATGATACTGATCCTGATGTTGCCACACCAACAAGGAAAAAAAGCATAAGATACACAAGGATCACACAAGTTGTACACAGAATCCAGGAGATCATTAATGAAGATCCAGGAAAGTCAATGCGCTCCATAGCAAGAGAACTGCAGATGTCAGATGCAATGGTTCCCAAGATTATTGCTGAAGAGATCAGATAAAGATCTTATGCTCTTAGAAGAGGCCAGTTTATGACACAGCAGACAAAGGAAAGGCACTTTGAAAAAGCAAGGAAACTGCTAACAAAATGGAAAAACCCCAAAGAAAAAAACCCTCCACTTTTCTTCTCTGATGCAAAGGCTTCTCAGCAGGACCAAATAGTCAACAGAAGAAACAACAGGTGGCTCTGTGAGAATCTTAATGAAGTCCCAATTGTCATGAAAATGAAATTTCCTGCTACAGTAATGGTGTTAGGTGTTGTCAGCAATGAAGGAGATACCATGACCTCACATTTTTTCCCACAAGGCTTGAAGGTGACTGCTGATGTTTAAACCTTGACATTTCGGTTTTCTTTTAATTATTTTTATTTATTATTTTTACAGAGAGGGGAAGGGAGAGAGGCAGAGAGGGAGACAGTCATCAATGTATGGTTGCCTTTCACCTGCCTCCAGCTACAGACCTGCCTGGAGACCAGGCTGGAGACCTGGCTTGCAACCTGGTTATATGCCCTGGCTGGGAATCAAACCAGTGACCTTTGAGTTCACAGGCTGGCGCCTTATCCACTGTGTCACCAGTCAGGGCTACCTTGACGTTTTGAAAGAAATAGAGAATTACTGTGGATGAAGCAAGTTGCAAATGGACGTCATTTTATCTTCCCACAAGATGGCACACCAGCACATAATGCCAAAAAGGTGCAAGAATTTCTCAGTGTCAATGTTCCTGAATTCTGGTCAAAGGAAATCTGGCTGTCCAGTTCATCAGATGCAAATCCTTTAGACTATTATGTGTGCAGCATTTGCGAGAGAGAAGTTAATAAACAACCTGATTCTAATCAAGAGGTTGTTAAAGCTAAGATCGAAAACATTATGATGTCCATGAACAAAGAAAGTTAATTAAAGCATGCTCAAGATTCCAAAATTGGATCAAGTCTATTATTGTGAGTCTATTAGCAAAGAAATCTAAATGGATGCTTGTTTAAACAATTTTAAAAATAATGACTGTTTATGTATTTACATATAAGATTAAATTTATTTCAAAATATAACACTTGTATGTTATTTATTTTATTAAAATTTTGCCACTTTATTGTGTTCAAATGTATATATATATATATATAGTATATATGTGTATATATGAGTGTATATATAGTATATACATGTATATATATGTATGTATATGTATATATCACACACACACACATACATACACTGGCCTGCTAAATTCACATGACGAGGTCTTTCACACACAGCAGGTGACAGACCCCAACTCAAACCGAGGTCTGCCTGAACTCAAAGCACATGGCTATAAACAATTCGTTATCATTGTCTTCTTTGATTCCTCTAGCTGCCAGCACCCCAGCAAAACCAAGCTTGTTTGCAGATCTACACCTCCCCTCCCACCAACTCTTTAGTGTCTCTCCTTCCAGAACCTACTTCTAGTTGCAGAACTAGGTAACCAGCCTTGGCGCTCACCTTCTGGCCTCCCCAGCCCTGGGTCAGCCCCTCCCTGCAAGCTCCCTGAGAATGAGCTCTGGGAATTTCTCCGCTTTGCTTCCCAGCTGAGATCAGGGGGTCCAGGGTCTTTTGTCCATCCCTGCGATTCCACCTTGAAGAATTCTAGTCATGTTCATCATTCACCTCTGAATGTCCTCAAATACCAACCAAACTTCCCTTTTACTCTGGTGCCTTGGTCCCCACTACCCTTAAAGTGGAATGTAAACAACATGAGGGAGGAGATTTGGGGGCTGTTTTCTTTCCTGCTGTCACTCTGGCACTTACAACAGTGACTGGCCTATAGTAGGTGGAAAATAAATAGATAACAAATAATGTGAAAATAATTTATTGCCAAATGAGTGCGAGCTTTCTGTTTTCCAACCAGAAATAACTCCTCTATATTTCCAGGTATCTCTTAGTACATGATGCTTTTTTATTTACCAGAAATGCATCCTCCATGTTTTTTTAAATCAATCACTGTCTCTAGAATTATACCTTCATGCCTTCCAACCTGGCCCAGACAGATCCATGTGGCCCTCTTAAAACACAAGAAACATTTAGAGTTCTAAAGTCTGACTTATAAGACGATGACCTTTACATCACCTGTCCAGAGCCACCCTAGATAAAGGTGTTGCCAACACCACCTGTGTGGTCCCTTGAAGAGAAGGCATTTTCACCACATAGTATACTGTCACCATTAAGAAACAAGATCAAAACTTCATTTCCATCTCCTAATTGGTACTGGGGCCCCAAGAGAAATACTGGTACATTGAGTAAGGAATGCTAATTGCTTAGTCATCTCCTACTGACAGTAAGGACAGACTTGGTTAAGGGTTTTTATTAAGGCCCATTAAAGCTAAAGCTGTGTGGCAACTTTCTGGGTTGCTTGGAAAGGACTTTGCACATAGTGCTGAGGGGATGGGGCGAGGTGCAAAGTGGAGGAAGGTTCAGGTAAATGAAGAAACAGACCCAGAGGAAGGCAGCTGATAATGTGCAAGTAGCATATATCACATGGCTCAGAAATGTTTTTGGATTTGACATTTTGTTGTTGACTTAAAACAAGCACAATCTTTATTGATTAATATGTACCAGGTCCCATTCTAAGCACTTTATATGTGTTATTGGACTTATCTTCATGGCAGTCCCATGAGGTGGAAATTATTATCATTCCCACTTTATAAATGAGTGAAGTGAAGCCCGGAGAGGTAAGATAGCTTGCTCAGTGTCCCCTATCTGATCTATTTCTACAACTTATACTCCTGAATGCTTGAGTACAGTACTGAGGGGTAAGAGTTCAGGGGCTTCAGTGTCTAGAAGCTTCTCTATTACCCAGCAGTCCCTTTATTTATTCTGAAAATAGCTTCCTGAGTGCCTAACAATGAACTAACACCATGCTTTGAACTCAATATACAAGTAGCATATTATAAAGTTCCCTTGGAGATGGGTTCACATTACAAGCTGAGTATAAATGCTCATAACTATGTTACCCCAAACCCAGGAGACAAATCCATAACAGCATAGGAAAAACAAGAAAGTGTTATCAGATGTTCAGAAATTTTAAGTCAGAGCTTACAGTGGAGAAGCAGACAGCATACAAACTAAAAGTTAAAAACAAAAACAAAAACACCACTTGTTGAAGAGGCTGTTTGCACTCCATTTTATGTTCCTTCCCCCTTTGGTGAATATTAATTGCCCATAGAATCCTGGGTTTATTTCTGGGCTCTCTATTCTGTTCCATTGATCTGTTTGTCTGTTCTTGTGCCAGTACCAGACTGTTTTAGTTACTATGACTTTGTAATATAGCTTGATATCTGGTATTTTGATTCCTCCTACTTCGTTCTTCTTTCTTAGGATTGCTGTAGCTATTCAGGGTCTTTTTCAACTCCATATGAATTTTTTTAAGTGTTTATCCTAATTCTGTGAAATATAATGCCAGTACCAGACTGTTTTAGTTACTATGACTTTGCAATATAGCTTGATATTTGGTATTTTGATTCCTCCTACTTTGTTCTTCTTTCTTAGGATTGCTGTAGCTATTCAGGGTCTTTTTCAACTCCATATGAATTTTTTTAAGTGTTTATTCTAATTCTGTGAAATATAATCCCTATTTTAATAGGGATTGCATTGAATCTGTAGATAGCTTGGGGTAGTATGGACATTTTAATGATGTTAATTCTTCCCAACCATGAACATGGTATGTGCTTCCATTTATTTGTATCTTCCTTAATTTTTTTCTTCAGTGTTCTGTAGTTTTCTGAGTACAAGTCCTTCATTTCCTCAGTTAAGTCTATCCCTAAGTACTTTATTTTTCTTGTTGCTATGGTAAATGGGATTTATTTTCTAGCTTCTATCTCTGGTGTTTCATTGTTGGTGTATTAAAATGCATTTGATTTCTGGATATTAACTTTGTATCTAGCTATTTTGCCAAATGCAGTTATTAGGTCAGTTATTAGGTGGAGTAGTTTTTTAGTGGACTCTAAAGGGTTTTGTTGTATGTATGCTATCATGTTATCTGCAAATAATGACAGCTTTACTTCCTCCTTTTCAATTTGGATTCCTTTGAGTCCCTTTTCTTGTCTGATTGCTGTAGCTAAAACTTCCAAGATTATGTTGAACAGAAGTGGAGAGAATGGACACCTTTGCCTTGTTCCTGATCTTAAGAGAAAGGCATGGAAAGAAATGAAACTAGACCGCCAACTTACACAATACACCAGAGTAAACTCAAGATGGATACAGGACTTAGATATAAGCAATGCCACAATAAAAGCCCTAGAGGAAAACATAGGCAGAAAATTGCAGATATCCCACACAGCAAAATTTTCACTGAAATATCTCCCAAGGCAAGGGAAATAAAGGAACAAATAAACAAATAGGACTACATCAAACTGAAAAGTTTCTGCTCAGCCAAAGAAAACATCAAGAAAATAAAAAGGGAACCAACCCTATGGGAAAACATATTTACCAATGACACCTCAGACAAGGGTTTTATCTCCAAAATATATAAAGAGCTAATAGGACTCAACACCAGGGAGACAAATAACCCAATTAACAAATGGGCAAAGCACCTGAACAGATACTTTTCCAAGACCCACAGGCACATGAAAGAATGCTCAGCATGACTAGCCATCAGAGAGATGCAAATGAAAACTACAATGAGTTACCACCTCACACCTGTCAGAATGGCCATCATCAACAAACAACAAACTCTGGCAAAAATGTGGAGGAAGGGAAACCTAGTACATTGCTGGTGGAATGCAGACTGGTGCAGCCACTATGGAAGACAGTATGGAATTTCCTCAGAAAACTAAGAATAGAACTGTCTTATGACCCAGTGATTCCATTGCTAGGATTATACCAAAAAAATCCTGTAACACTAGTTCAGAAGAACCTATGCACCCCTATGTTCATAGCAGCACTAATTATAATAGCCAAGTGCTGGAAACAACCTAAGTGTTCTTCACTGGATGAATGGATCAAAAAACTTTGGTACATTTACACAATGGAGTTCTATGCAGCACAAAGAAAGAGAGAAGTCCTACCATTTGTGACAGCATAGATGGAACTGGAGAGAATCATGCTCAGTGAGAAGAGCCAGGCAGCAAAAATTAAATAACACATGTTCTCACTTAACACAGGAGACTAATGAACAAACAAACAAGCAAACAAAACAGAACCAAAGATATGAATACAGGGAACACACTTTCAGTGTGTAGAAGGGAAGGGGTCAGGGTAGGGGAGAAGGAAGCAAGAAAGGGGTCAGTTTGGTCAAGGAACTAGCATGCATGACCCATGGACACAAACAACATGTGGGATTGACTGTGAGGGGGTGGAATAAGGAGGGTGGGAAAGGGGAAAGTAGAGGGGGCAGAAATGAGATGAATGCAATATAACAACAATTAAAAAATAAATCACTTCACAGCCTGCAGGAGAATCTCCAGAGAAGGTAGGAATGTGGGGAAAGGGGCTCAAAGCTCAATGTCAGCAGATAAAGGAAGGAGGGAGTGGGGCACAGGAGTGCTTATCAAGATGGTCAACTGGAGGGATAGAATAGCTGTGCCAGCTTTGTGGTAAACAATAAGAATCTGACCGTGTGAGAACACTGATATGGGAGATGAATTTAAGAGGTCTCATACTCAGGTGTATGGTAAAAATTGTTAACACCAAGAAGAAAGAGAAAAATATTAAGATAGAAGAAAAAAGCCAGTTAATATCACTATCCTTTATTTTCCTCCCACTTGTTTTTATTGTTAATGGAGGAAACTTGAGATTTTGAATGTACAAGGTCTGTCCTGAAAGTATTGGCCATGCAAACTGTCTTAATTATATTAATATTGGCTTGATATTTTCTGGACAGACCTCGTATGTGAGTAGAGGACAAGAAGTGCCATTGTAATTCATATGGTAACTCAAAGATATAGGAGGCATTCATTGATATGGCAAGATCTTTGTGGAGGGATTAGATTGAGAAACTTCCCTTCCTCCAAAGTAGGGGAACAACAATAAGAAGGAGTAGAGCAGCAGCTCGGTTTTGGGGTAGAATGGCAGAGAATGAAGGGAGAGCATGCCCTGGAGGCCTCTGTACTCAGCATATAATCTCAATACAACCCTACTCACACAGACTGGGGGAAAAACATAGCAGATATATCAAAAGAATAGTTTTCAAAATGTATAAAGAACCCTATACATTGACAAGAAAAATCAAACAACTCTATTTTCAAATGAGCAAAAGCCAAGAACAATGTTTACAAAGGAAGATATAGGGATGACCAATAATCACATGTAATGAGTGTGATTAGTCATCACATTAATGCAAAAAAAAACACAATGACATAACATTTTAAAATTAATTCTAATAGGCCAAGATCAAAAAGACTGGCAACCCTAGATGTGAACAGGATGTGGAGGAACTAGAATCCTTGCTGGTGGGATTGTAAAATGGCGCACGTGCTCTGGAAAATGGCCTGGCATTTCTCAATGCTAGCTCAAAAAGTTAGTTTTTGAGTTACCATATGATTTACATTTGCATCCTTAGAGATATACCCAAAAGGATTGGATGTATATTCACACAAAGACTTGTACACAAATGTGCATAGCAGCATTATTCATAATAACCCCAAACTGGAAACAACACAAATGTTCATCAACTGATGAATGGAAAAACCAAATAGATAGCCATACAAGGGAATGGTATCCATCCATTAAAAAGGGATGAAGGACTGGTGCATGCTACAACATAAAAGAACCTTGAGAGTACCATATTAGTGAAAGAAGCCAGAAAACACATTGCATGATTCCATTTTATGAAATGTCCAGAATAGGCATGTCCTACTGAGACAGTAGAGAAGGTTGGTTAGCAGGTTGCCAAGGACTGTGGGGAGCAATTGCTAATGCAAAGGGGGTTCTTTTTGGAGTGATGAAAATATTCTAAAATTAGACTCTAGTGATAGTTGCACAACTCTGAATAAGCTAAAAGTCATTGAATTGTATATTTTAAAAGGCTGAATTTTATGGTATATGAATTATATCTCAATGAAGCTGTTATTTAAAAAATTCATCTTTGACAGAGGATGGGAGAACAGGAATGGGAAAGTAAGCACCAAGAGCTTGAGGGACAGTAATGGGGTTTGAAATTGGTGGCAGTAGGTGTGTAGTAGGATTGTTGAGCAGAGATGAGGCCCTGTTTGAGAGGCAGCACCACAAAAGTACTGTGGTACCACCTGCATGGTTGGCAGCATTCCACAGCTATAATTCCTAGTTTATAAGCCATAAGCTCAGAGGCCCCAGGCATTAGTGTAGGACCCCACAGTGGGCACACCACCTGGCAATGTTCAGTAGAAAGAGCTGGGGAACACCTGCTGCTCCTTTCCACCCACATCCAAAACACCCAGCTTTCACACCCAACAAGAAGAAAGCTGAGGACTTGGCTCCTATTTCTGAAGTAGAATTTCTGGAACACAAATATCTACCAAACCTGCTAAGTGTCAGGCAGAGGGGAAAATGAAGAGGAAAAAAGAAAAAGAAAAAGAAGGCATTTTCCTAGTAGTTAAATCTGAATTATTCACAACCTGTTAGACACATTTTATTCCTTCTGATGTAGAATACATTTTAATTTCTCCCTAAGTCCTAGGTGCCTGTGCAGTTGAGTTGAAGATTTGGCTGAGAGCTTTCGCTGACATACCCTCACCCCCACCCTCACCTGTGTCATCAACAGACCCTCCATCTCACTCAGCCACAATCTGGTTCTTACAGCCACAAGTTATGGAACTTCTCTTCCTGGCTCTGGAAACCTGGGCTGGGTTACTGGAGTGGGGCTGGAGCTGCTTGCTTCTCAGGGGAGACACCCTATGGTTGATCTATCCTTCCCAGTTTTAAACTGCCACACAGGGGTGTAGGACCAGGCTGTTCCACATCTCCACCCCTCCTACTCTTCTCAAAAATCCCTAGTTGTAGAACTTCCATTCAGCTCAACTTCGGGCAGTTCTGAAGGCTGGTTGTTCTGTAGTTTAGTTGTAATTTTGATGTTGTGAGAGGAATCACATACTGAGTTTACTTACAACACCACCTTGACCAGAAGTCAAGATGTTTTAATTTAGAAAATTGTACAGAAGGTTCTGGTTTTTTTGGCCAGGTCTTGATGTCCTCCAGCCAAAGGAGCAGGGCATGTTGTGATTAGCAACCCCCATTAAACCATGTTGTTGGAAGGGAGTAGGAGGAGCTCCCCTACAGAAGGAAGGTGATCTTCCCAGTGAGAAAGGAGTCCAGGGTAGGCAGAGCTGCAGATGGACATGTCCACAGCAGATTCCCATCACCTGGTGGGAAGAACTTAGGACCTTGCACCAGAACTCCTGAGTTTGAATGCTGGTATATCACTTAAAAGCCTTGTTATTGTGGGCTCAGTTTCTCTGTCTCTGTTATACAGATGTAATACTTACCTTGTATGTGTAGATATCCAAAGGACCAAAGACTCACTTGATAGGAAGAACTGCAAAGTATGGTAGCTGACTTTGAAATCTGGCACAGTTACAAATAGCTAGAAGGAGGTGCATCAGGTTGGAGGTAGGGAAACTGGGTAAGAAGAGGAAAATGGAATATCCATGGGAGTTAGGACTGAGACTAGGAGTAGAACAAGATGGTCAGAGACATCTGGAGTAATTGACCCTTAAGCTAAGGACAGGAAAGTGAGTAGAATGAGAACAGGAGGAGGGGATCATTCTAGGCAGAAAAAATTACATAGAAAGAAATTTTTTAAAGTGGGGAAAATGCAGCACATCAGGATTGCTAAAAGTAGTTCAATGTGGTTAGAGCATGAAATGCAAAGAGGAAGCCAGGATAACAACAGCTGGGCTCAGAGAAAAGCAAGGGACCTGCAAGCAGCTGTTCCAAGCCCTTCTAATGAGTTAGGGCTTTATCCAAAGCAATGGGAAGGTGTGCAGTTTTGAACAGAAGGAGCACACTCTAATTTACAGTTTATGCAAATGAGATACCACTGCATATCTATTGTAACACCTAAAATTAAAATCACAGACAAGAGTGCATGTTGGCAAGGATGTAGAGCAACTGGAATTCTCATACATTGCTGGTAGAAATGCAAAATGGTAGAGCCACTTTGGAGAATAAATGTGGCAGCTTCTTATAAACTTAAGCATACTTACCACAGACCCAGAAATACTACTCCTATATATTTACCTAAGAGAATTAAAACTTATATTCACTGTATATTAGTGTTTATAGCAGACATATTTGTAACAAAACTGGAAACAATCCAATGTGTTTTAACTGGTAAATGGCTAAACCTACTGTGATAAATCTATATATGCTAGAATACTAATCAGCAATAAAACTTAATTAAATCCTGACACACACAATAAATGTCAAATGCAATATGCTAAATGCAAGAAGTCAAACTCAGAAGTCTACATACTGTGTGGTTCCATTTATATGACAATATGAAAAATACAAACCAATGGGGATAGAAAATACATTGATAATTGTCAAGGATTAAAGGTGGCAGCATGCTAGAATTCAGGGAATATAGGAACTGTTCTACATTCTAATTTGGGGGATGGTTTCATGGATACATGCATTTGTCAAAACTCATAGGTCTGTAAACTAAGAGCAAATGCTGCTGTATGTAATTTTTAAACATGAAATAGTAATGATTGCATATTGGACTTGTCATTCCAGCTGCAGGGAATGGACTGGAAAGAGACATGGCTAGACTCAGAGAAGCCATTTGGGAGACAGCAGCAGGCATCTAAGCTCATGGTGGTGACTCAAAATTGGAGAATGGCAATGGGAATGAAAAGAATCAGACTTATCTGAGTAATATTTAGGAGGGGGACTCAGTAGAACTTTGTGAATGGATGAGGAGAGTTTGGATTACAGTAACAGAAAGGCAAAGAGAAGGAGGATTTGAGGACAGGTGAGTGTCACTGTGTGACTGACTGTGGGACCCAAGGAGAAAGGAAAGTCCCTTAAGAAGGACTAAATGATGGGAAGGGCAAACAAGTCAACCAGCAAGTGTATTGAGATTGACTGAGTAGAATAGTTGGCAGGACAAGGAATGGCATTAAAATAGGTCATTGGAGCTTGAGTTTTCAGATCTAGAACAAGGTGGAAGAGAGTTTTCCCAGTGCCATAATTAACTTTGGTTCGTGGTACCTTCCATGATGTGGTAAGATTCTTTGTGCTTTTTTTTTGTACTTTTTACATTTTTTAATTTAATCTTATTCTTGCTGTGTTACATCTATCCCCTTTTCCCTCCCCGCTGCCCCCCAAAATCAATTGCACTTGTTGTCCATGTCCATGGTTCTTTCATGCTAGTTCCTTGACTAAACTGCTCCCCTTCTTTGCCTCCTCCTCCCCGGCTTCTCTGCCCACTAAAAGTCTATTCATTGTATTCACGTATCTGGTTCTGTTTTGCTTGTTTATTGGCTTTGTTCATTATTGTCCTGTAATGGGTGAGATATTACGGTATTCATCTTTCTCTAACTGGCTTATTTCACTAAGCATACTACTTTTCAGTTCCATCCATGTTGTTACAAAAGGTAGGAGTTCTTTCTTTCTGCTGTGCAGTATTCCATTGTGTAAATGTACCAAAGTTTTTTGATCCAATCATCCACTGATGGGCACTTAGGCTGTTTCCAGCACTTGGCTATTATAAATAGTGCCGCTATGAACATAGGTGTGCATAGGTTCTTATGAATTGGTGTTTCAGGATTCTTTGGGTATAGTCCAAGTAGTGGAATTGCTGGATCAAAAGGCAGTTCCATTTT
>PVIW01007049.1:0-77861 GCA_004026585.1 Noctilio leporinus | reverse complement strand
CCTAATGGATTCATTGTGTGAGTCAAGAATAGATTTCTGCCTCCAATTGGAGGAGAAAGCACTGAAACCCCACTATGCATTTTTCTAAGATGTTTCCTTTTGACAGATAATGGATTGACTGTCTAGGATTTTGAATCAGCCTCCAAGGACAGGCTGTGAAAACGCTGTGTTCAGAGGTGATCTGATTTGAGTTGGAGTTTTAGTAGTAGCCTACTTGCATTCTTGAGTTCTGAACTGGAGCGGGGGCGGAGGAAGCCTTTTATCCGTTTAGTGCTACAAAAGCATTAAGGTAATCTATTCAGTTCCCTTAGAGGTTTGGAGGCCCAATCATCGCAAATCCCCACTTCTTCCACAGATCCGGGTTGAGTGTCTGTTTGGTGGCCAGGGACTCTTCCCTGCTCCTCTCCGCCTGGTGCCATGGTCAAGCTCTTCATGCACACGGCCCTCTGCTGACAGTGCGCCTGGGAGAATCACAAGGATGCGCTGAGCATGAAACATCAGCGTGGCTTTTTGCTTAAGTGACAGCCTCCCTCAGTTCTGCCTCCCTCTCTGAGCCAAAGATGATTTTCGGACATACTGTTAAGAGGAACGCTTATTTTGGGAAGCAGACGTAGCCAAGACGCTGCCGCGTCCAAATCCTTTCATCTTTGGTAACCCAAGGACCTGAAGGGCAGGTGGCAGTCCAGCAACTTCCGGTCGAGCCTGTGATCGCTTGTTCTCTCTGATTTTGTAAGGGTGAAGCAGCTGGATTGCTCTTCTGATTCCATCACCATCTTGCTCTGTTATGGTGCTTTCGGAAACAATTAGTGAGTAAGATGCCTGCCAGACCCAAGTCCTCGCAATGACAAAGATCCTGGTTCACGGGGCTGCCTCAGCTCCGTTGGTGGGAGGTGGCCCATGAGGGGCATTCGGGGTCTGGACCCTCAGCCCAGCCATCTGCAACTGAGGCAAACAGAGAGTTAGAACTAAGGAAGTTCCAAAGGCTTCTGCAGCATATGCAAAATCTGCTAAGGGAAGCTAAGCCAGACATCCTGAGTTCCTGAAATAGTTACTTCACTTCTCCCAAGTCACTGCACTTGAGGCAAGAGACTTGGAGACAGCAGGTAATAGAAAAAGGAGGAAGTCCTGGGTGGCTGGCATCAAACGAAGTAGCTGACATTGACACTACGTCCTGAATTCTGAAAAAAGTCTTATAATAGTATCATAGTACTTAAGACGACAGCCGGCTTGTGCACTTTGATCCCAAACAACCTAAATTCCACCTTAGCGTCGTTATAACATGGTTGTGATAAATTAACATAGCCGTTCCCGCATGACAGTGGGCCATCAGGGAGAACTATGGGTAATCACATACGCTGTAGCGGAAAAATTATATTACTCCTGACACAAGGGCAGTAGAAAGTAAATTACGAATAGGGAAGTGAAAATCCTTATAAAATCATAACCCCTTAGGCAACAGGCGGCCTTTCTCCATTCAGGGGATCAGCCCACTCCCACATTCTGTGGACTATGCTTAATCAAGCTTGCTTTGCTTCACTTCATTTGTGTGCTTAGTTCAATTCTTTTTTTTTTTTTTTTTTTTTAAGATTTTATTCATTATATTCAGAGAGAAGGGCAGGGAGAGAGGAAGAAAGGGAGAGAAGCATCACTGTATAGTTGCCTTTCACCTGCCTCCAGCTAAAAATCTGGCTGAATAGCTGGCTTGTAACTCGGTTATGTGCCCTGACTGGGGAATTGAACCAGTGACATTGGGTTCACAGATCGGCGCCAATCCACTAAGCCACACCAGCCAAGATCACCAAGAACCTGGTTGTGGGGGACCCCAACCCACAGTAAAATCCCCTGGTGCCAATGATGAAATAACACTGTCCCAAACAGCTCTGTCTAAGGGGAAAAAGATCTGACCAGTGGCTCAAGGCCAAAGGCCCAGTTCTTTGTTCCCAAAGGTCTTTTATTGAAAGCGTTAAACTTGAAGGCATGTAGCTTGTCAATCAATGCTAATCAATGCTAATTATAGGGAAGCAGAAAAACAAGTGAGGGGGCAGGGAGATCAGGATGTGCATTCAAACTTTAAAAACTTCTGCAGTTGATACAACAAAGGATCAGGCAAGGTGAGAGAACAGGCCGGGCTTCTTAGGAACTAAAGTATTTTCCCATGATCTAGTCCCCTTCTCCCCAGGGCCACTGGTTTTACATGGAACAGGTATATACCCAGCACTCCGTGTCTTTTGGCTGGTTTAGGAGCTTACTCAGAAATCATGTTTGTTCCTTTACTTTGTTCTTGAGAGTCCATGTGAAAGTGAAATCGTATGCTACTCGTCTTTCTATGACTAATTTCTTTCACTTAGCGTAACATCCTCTAGGTCTATCCATATTGTCACAAATGACAAGATTGCCTTCTTTTTATGGCCAAGTACTATTCCATTGTGTAAATGTACTACGCCTTCTTTATCTACTCATCTGCTGATGGGCGCTGAGGTTGCTTCCACATTTTGGCTGTTGGGAATAATGCTGCAATGCAGACAGCTGAAACCAATACAAAATAATATTGAAAGCAAACCATAATTGAAATATTTTTTAAAATAATGTTTGGAACAGCTTTTGCCAATGCATAGGACATGAGAGAAGAATTAAAATGTGTGTGAGGTGCTCCTGGTTGAGGTGAACATTTGAATCCCTGGACTGAGTAGACTGATGTCTAGCTCCTCACCCAGTCAACGGAAGGCCTGAATAAAACAAAAAGACAGCCTGTGAGGAGCTAGGCATGGGTCTTTTACTGTCTTTGGACTTAAGTCAAGACAGTGGCACTTTGGGTCTTCAGCTACCCAGCTTTCAAACTAGAACCATCTGCACACATTTCTGGTTCTTCAGTCTTCGGACCAACACTGAAACAACACCAGCAGTTCTGCCTGGACTCCAGCTTTCTCACTTTCCCTGCAGATCTGGGATGTGCCAGGCCACAGATCTTTTTTGGTTACACTTATTTGGTGTAACCAAATAAGCCTGGTGCTGGCCACAGATCTTTTATTATCTGCATACGCACACCATATTGGTGCTGACTCTCTGGAGAATACTGACTGATAACTTCTGTCCTTAATGAGTCTCTGAAAGAATGTGTGAGCTGTCATATCAGACAGGATGGAGCTGAAATATGCACCAGGGATATTGCCACTTAAGTGTTTTGAATGGCAAGGCCTGCGGGATTCCCAGAGGTGGGCATTAGAAATCCCCTTTCCCTATTAAAGGCTGTGTAGTCCACCAGAGGCCTCCTGGGCCTCCCTGAAAGTGGGTGAAGAAAGGGCCAGGGGTTCGGTTAGTTAGAGCATCTTGTGCACCAAAAGTTTGTGGGTTCAATCCCCAGTCAGGGTACAGACCTAGGCTGTGAGTTCCATCCCTGGTCAGCATACAGGAGGCCAGCAATAAAGGTTTCTCTTTCACATCAATGTCTGTCTGTCCTTCTCTCTCTTTCTTTCTCTCCCCCACCCTTTTCTCTCACTCTTAAGTCAATAAACATACCCCCAGGTGAGGATTAAAAAAGAAAGAAAGCCCCCCCCACACACACAGAGGGCAGTAAAAGGTGACAGAGACACAGAGCTGCCCCAGCCCTTCCTGGGCCTGTGGGAGGTGGTGATGTGCTTCTGGAAACATTTGCTTTAGGCCTGACTTAGAGGTTCTACACCCCTGCTGCACATAGTTGGCAGGTTAAAATAAAACAATGGTCTTTGAGCCCACACACCCAGACCCTAGCTGTCTGCCCACATTTTCCCCCTTCCACTTCTCTCGACTACCAGGAGCAGGCACTGTTGGTGTCACTCTACAAATGAAGAAACTGAGGCTCAGAAAGACAGGAAACGCCCCTGATGACTCAGCAAGCAGCAAAGCCAGCATTTTACCTAACACTCCACTCTGAGTTTGTCTTCAGCACCTCACCTCCTCTTTCTGGCCTTAAGAGGTAGTGAAATAAGGAATAGACCCTCCTTGCCCTGGCTAGGTAGCTCCGTTGGTTAGAGCATCGTCCCCATGCACCAAGGTTGCAGGTTCAATCCCTGGTGAGGTCATGTGCAGGAGTCAACCAATGAGTGCATGAATGAGTAGAAGAGCAAATCAACATTTCTCTCTCTGTCTCTCCCCACTGCCCTTTCTGTCTCTCTCTCTTAAATCATTAGGTAAATTTTTGAAAAATGAGTATTCCCCTCCTCACTGCCTCACGGCCTGGTTCATGTGTCTATGCCCTCCACCCTGGCTGAGCGAGCAGGGGTCACTCCTTCATGCCCATCTCTGGTGCTGGCCCCTCTCTGGAATGTTCTCTACCAGCTCTGGAGGCCAGCCTCCTCACCTCCCCTGCCCTGCTCTGGGAGGTCACTCACAGGACGCATGCGACTGGGTTCCTAATGAGATGCTGCCTCTGATGGGAGTCCAAGGTTGGGCAGAGTGGAGTATTGCTTACAGAGCAAGACTGAAAATCCTTAAGGGAGAAGTTCACATCTTACGTTTATGTTGCTTCCTCAGGTCTCAGTGGGTGCCAATGACTTGGACAGGCCTTGAGCAACAGAGTCTGTTTTCCACTTGGCCCCAAAATGTAGCAGAAATGCCTGTGTCCGCAGCCAAGGGTGTGCAGGGTTTCCTCCCTAAGTCCTGGGCCCAGCATAGCTGTGAGAGGGGCCTGGACCCATACGTTCGTCAGTGGGGGGCAAGGGTTGGGGGGCATGAGAGACTCCCTCAGAGAGCTGTGGGAAGATCAAATGATCAAGGAAAAAGCCTTAGTAAAATATAGAAATGTCTATGCCCTGGCTGGGGTGGCTCAATGGATCGAACACTGACCGGTAAACCAAACCAGTCAGGGCACATGCCTGGGTTATGGACCAGGCCTCCAGTGGGGGACGTGTGAGAGGAAACCGGTCTGTGTTTCTTTCCCTCTCTTTCTCCCTCCCCTTTCCTCTCTCTGAAAATAAAATATTTAAATATACATATATATTTATATAATAATCAGATGAAAAATGCATTTAAATCTACCCCCAAATAAGAAAGAGAAAGAGGAGAGCTTTCATGAGCCTAGCACAGTGCCTGGTGTACAGTAAGCACTCAATACACGTCAGCTCTGTAGATTGTCTTTTCCAGTTGAAATATGCTGTAATGCTCCAATGTGGGGGAGCCTGCAGGGAAGGAAGGAAGGAAAGAAGGGCTGAAGAAGCAGCAGAAAAGGGAAAAAATAAGGACTAAAGAATCTCTTTAGAGTCAAGGGAAGGTTTGGGGCACATGTCCATGTTAAAAGACCAAAATACAAATGTAAAAAAGCCAACCTTGGGATTGTCCCAAGTTTAAGTAGAAAGAATAAGTCTTGGCCCTGGCTGGTAGCACAGTGGTTAAGGCGCTGGCCTGCGAACCCAAAGGTCGCAGGTTCGATTCCCCAGCCAGGGAACATAACCAGGTTGCAAACCAAGTCTCCAGTCAGGTCTGTGGCTGGAGGCAGGTGAAACGCAACCATACATTGATGTCTCTCTCCCTCTCTGCCTCTCTCCCTTCCCCTCTTTCTAAAAATAATGAAATAAAATCTTTAAAAAAAAAAAAAAAAAGAATAAGTCTTGGACAGGTGTATGTCCACCAAGGTTTGCTTTATATATTCAGTTGCTCCTATTTGGGCTATTTACTGGGGATATTTCCTCTTGTTGGATTGCTCCCTTTATCATTATGTAATGTTGTTCCTGTCTCCTATTATAGCCTTTCTTTTAAAAACTATTTTGTCTGATATATTACTACCCCAGCTGTTTTTTCCATTTTTATGAAATATTATTTTTCCATCCTTTTATTGTTTGTGTATGTCTTTTGTTCTGAAGTGGGTCTTTTGGGGACTCATATATGCGGGTCTTATTTTCTTACCGATGCAGCTATTTTATGTCATTTGATTGAAGCATTTAATCCACTTATTTAAAGTGACCATCGAGAGGTATGTATTTATTGTCATTTTATTCTTTATGATTATGTTCCTATTTATTTCTTTTTCTGAAAGAAGTCCCTTTAACATTTCTCGTAATGTGCTTTGGTAGTAATGAATTCCTTTAGATTTTTCTTATCTGGGAAGTTCTTTATTATTCTTAGAGAGGGTAAGGAAGGGAATCAGAGAGGGAGAGAAACATCAATGTATGGTTGCCTTTTACCTACCTCCAGCTACGGACCTGGCTTGCAACCTAGTTATGTGCCCTGGCTGGGGAATCAAACCAGCGACCTTTGGGTTCGCAGACTGATGCCTAACCACTGAGTCACCAGCCAGGGCTCTTTCCTTTCATTTTTAAAAAAAGATTTTATTTATTATTTTTAGAGAGAGGGTATGGGAGAGAGGCAGAGAGGGAGAGAGACATCAATGTATGGTTGTCTTTCACCTGCCCCCAGCTACGGACCTGGCTGGCTGGGGACCAGGCTTGCAACCTGGTTACATGGCTGGGAATCGAACCAACAACCTTTGGGTTCACAGGCCAGCACCTTATCCATTATACCACCAGCCAGGGTCTCCTTTAATTTTAAATGACAACTTTGCTGGGTAGAATTGTAATCAAGGTTGTAGGTCCTTTTTTTTCATCACTTTGAATATTTTGTGAAAATCGCGTCTGGTCTAAAATGAGAAAAGACATTCTTAACATAGTTTGTAAAAAAAAAAGGGGGGGCATTTACAAATTATGGAGTATAATTAAATATTTTCAAAACAAATTCTAAAAGGATAACTCCCACAATATTAACAGTGTTTCTCTAGCTGTGAGAATGTGTGATACATATTTCTACTTTTTTTTTTTCCAATGAGCCCATGTTTTTATTTGGGTAGAAACGTATACCAAATAAACATTAAGTTATCTAAGTGGGCATTGCCCCCCATTATAGGAATTCCTTCACTGCTGTCCTAGGTGGCTGGTCATTGAACACATTGCTGACCAGCAATTTTATACAAAAACAAATGCAGGTGCAAACGTGTTAACTCATTACGGGTCAACATTTGGGTTTGAAAATATGAGCTTTTTCATGACCTGTCAACAATGCGTTAAGCACCTTTTTGGATCCTTTCCTGCTAGTGGCTTCCTCCCTGTGGCTGACGCCCTCACTCAGTCTCCTGGTGGTCACTCCCCATGCGGCTCCGGTCTGAGGTCTGGCTGTGGCCCTGCCTCCCGACCTAGCTCCTAGTTGGAGTCAAGTCGCCTCCCATCCCCTCACACTGCATGCTGACCCCTCGTCCCTCACAGCAGCCAGCTTGCCCACATGGGCCTGGACATCTCCTCAAGTAGCATGATCCTCAAGACGCATGTCCGTGTCTGTGTCTGTGTTGTCACCAGAGATCACCAAGCCATAGCAAACTCAACCTGGGAAGGGGTCAGAGTAGCATCCCAAGCCCTCTGACTCCAAAGCCCACTGTGGTCCCCACATGTGGGTCCCTGCCCGTGATGGGTGCCACCCTTCACTGTCTCCATCTCCAGTCTTCTTTCCTGTTTCCTGTCTTCTACATCCTTCTTTTCCCGGTTCACCCGCAGTTAGTCACCCAACCCACCCCTATCTTTCTTTCCCGCACCAGCCATTGGATTTCAAACACAACTATCTGCACCTAATCAATCTGATCCACTTCACCTGCTTTCACCCTCCGGCATCCTACTGACTCCAATCTTGTTAGAACCTTCGTAACTGGAGAGTTTCAGGCTCTTCTAAAATGAACAAGGAGACTTGGCCCACCATGCACAGGCCCCGTGGAAGATACATCCCCCAAGAGGGTTCAGTGACTTAAGAACTCAGACGACACCAGGAAGTCCTATCTGAGGGCATCCTACTGAGTTCTGATGTATTCTGCATCTCCCAGCGAGCTGTGCCCACAGAGCACTTCCGGTCAGAGACATGTGTCACAATTGCCCTCTTGCAGCTGTGACTGCCCCTCAGCCCCCAGGCTGCCAGGAAAAGTTAGTCTGCACCTTGACCTGGGCTATGAATGTCTCCTGTCTAAAGTATTGTTCCTTTTGCCCAGACCAGTGTGGTTCAGTTGGTTGGAGTGGTATTCTTGTCACCAAAAGGTTGTGGGTTCGATCCCCAGCCCAAGTGCCCACAATCCCTAATTCCTGTTCTGGTCACATGGGGAAGGAACCAATGTTTCTCTCTCACATCTTGTTTCTCTGTCTCTCTCTCTCTCTCAAAATCAATGAAAAAAAAAAATGCCCTCATGTGAAGATATATGAAAAAACTTTAATAAATGGGGAAGAGAATATTATGCTATTCCTTAAATAGCCATGCACAGTTTTGCCATCTTGGCTCCTAGCCCCTGTTACATAGCCTCACTTATTTTTTGTGTTTCTTTAAGATTGTATTTATTTATTGTGACAGAGAGGGGGAGGGAGGGAAAGAAACATCAATGTATGGCCCCTACCAGGGACATGGCCTGCAACCCAGGCAGGGTCCCTGACCAGGCAACAAACCTGAAACCTTGGCATACTGGGATGATGCTCTAACCAGTTGAGCTACCTGGCCAGGGCCTTAATTAATCATTTTATAGTGTAACATTCAGTGGCATTTAAACATTCAGTGTTGTACAATGATTGTGTTTATCAAGCTCCAAAACATTGTCACTGTCCCCCCTTACAAAACCTACACCTGCTAGGCAGCTGCTCCCCCCACACTGGTGCCCCCGCCCTAGCAACCATCAACCCATTTCCTGTCTCTGTGAATTAATCTAATCTGGATGGTACCTGTGAACAGGATCTTAGAATAAGTAACCTTCCATGTCCAGCTTCTTTCATTTAGCGTCATGTTGACAAGCTCAGTGTGTGGTAGTGTGTATCAGTACTTACCCTTTTGTAAGCTGAGCGATGTTTCATTCTATGGAGAGATCACAGTTCATTTTCCACTCATCCACTGATGTGCATTTGGGTGGCTTCCACTTCTTTACTCTTATGAATAGTATACTGCTATGAACATTTGTGTATGACTATTTGGTTCAGTACCTGTTTTCAATTCTTTTGGATGTATTCATACACCTAGATGAGGAATTGCTTAGCAATATGGTAACTCTGTTTTTAAAAGATTTTATTATTATTATTAATAGAGAGAGGAGAAGGGAGAGAGGCAGAGAGGGAGAGAAACATCATTGTATGGTTGACTTTCACCTGCCTCCAGCTACGGACCTGGCTGGAGACCTGGCTTGCAACCTGGTTATGTGCCCTGGCTGGGAATCGAACCAGCAACCTTTGGGTTCACAGGCTGGCGCCTTATCCACTGTGCTACCAGCCAGGGCCTTTTAATTTAGTAAGAAACTGCCAACCTGTTTGCCATAGCAGAACACATTCCTACTAAGTGATGGGTTAAGATTCCAATTTCTCCACATCTTCATCAAATCTTTTTATTTTCTATTTAATAGATAAATAGATAGACAGAGCCATCCTAGTGAGTATGAAGCGGTATCACACTGTGGTTTTGATTTCTAGTCCCCTAATGATGAGTGGTGTTGAGCATCCTTTCATATACTCATTGACCATTTGATATCTTCTCTATGTGAAATGTCTATTCAAATATTTTGCTTATCTTTTAACTGGATTGTTTGCCTTTTTGTAGTTGCAAGAGTTCTTTGTATATTCTGGATAATACACCCTTACCAGATACATGATTTGCAAATAATTTCTCTCATTGTGGCTGCCATTCCACATTTTGAAAATTGAAAGTATATTCTAAATTGTGAAAAAGGTTTTAGTTTGGACGAAGTCCAAAAGTTTTTAAAGAAGTCATTACCAAACGAAGGCCATGATACCAAACAGAAGTCATGGAAATATTTTCTCTTAAGAGTTTTATAGTTTTAGCTCTTATGGTTTGCTCATTGCTCCACTTTGAGCTACTTTTTGTATGCGATTTGAGGTCTAGGACCAGGTTATTCTTTCCCATGGGGACATCCTTGTCCCAGAACTGCCCTTCTGAGGCAGATTGAAGAGGCAATCTTTCACCACTGGGTGATTCTGGTCCTCTAGTCAAAAATCAATAACCATAAATGCATGGGTTTCTTTCTGATTTTCAGTTCTGTTCCAGTGGTCTATATATTTCTATCCTATGCAAGTGCTACACTCTTTTGATAACTGTGTCTTTGGTAAGTTTTTAAATCAGGAAATTTGTTCTGCTTTTTCAAGATTGGTTATTCTGGGCCTCATGCAATTTCATATATATTTTAAGATTAGATTTTTTCTATTTCTGAGAAAAGCATTATTAAAATTTTAATACCATCTTAATATTAAATCACCTGATGCATTTATAGTTCCTTCAGATATAAAAGCAGGTTATTTGTTTGAGATCTTCTGTTTTCATGTATATTTTACTGCTATACATTTCTGCTTGCCACATCCAGTACAGGTTGACATGTTGTATTTTAATATTCACGTATTTCAAAGTATTTTATAATTTCCCTTGTGATGTCCTCTTTGATCAATTGATTTGCAAAGGCTGTTGTCTTTACAACATAGTTGTAAAGACACTATGTTTACACATAGTTGTGAATTTTCTCTTTTTCTTTTGGCATTGATTCTGTTTCATTCCACTGTGTTTCGAGAAGATACTCTGTTAGGTTAGGAATTGAGTCTTGATAGGCCTTAGCACAAGTGACTCTATTTTGGGTCTGTTGTTGGCTGTTTTATATAATCTATTAATTAGAGGGGGAGAGAGAAAGATTTATTGTTCCACTCATTCATTGGTTGATTCCTGTATCTTCCCTGACCAGGGATCAAACCTGCAACGTTGGTGTATTGGGACAATGCTCTAACCAGCTGAGTACCCGGCCAGGGCTTGAAATTGCAATTGACTTTGGATTTGATGATAACATTTAACTTTGAATTTAAAAAGCAAACAGCTTTGTATGCAGTGTCTTCAAAACCAGTCTCACACAACTCATATACTTTGTCAATTATACTGGATTTCTAAATTTACAGCACCTATTAGTTCTTTGGGATGAGGAAAATACTTGTGTAACATATTATCAAGCATGAAGAGTTATTTTATCTCTGACATGTATATCACTTTCAATTACATTTCTCTTTTGGAGAAGAAAATGTTGATGGTATTTTATTTTGTGGCAGGTACAGAGATTCCTCATATGTGGGATTTGGCCTCAGCCTCATGTAAACAAAGAAAAAGAACTCAAAGAAAATTAATATCCTTGTATTGTTATATTAATGTTGTTTATAGATAGAAGTGCTAAACTACATCTTTCTTGGATTTAATGATGTATTAACAAGTCACATAAACGTTAAATGGTGCCTCTCATCTCTCAAGGCTTTGCATCTTTCTTACGCATCTTTCTTCTGCATCCCTGCTGAACCGACCTCAGCCAGTGTGAGTGAGAGGCAGGGTGCCCTGGACCAGGGGAGAGAAAGATAATACTCTCTATTGAAAAGGTAGAGATTTCTGAAGGCTCAGTGGGTTGAAGCACCATCCTGTGGTGCGCCAAGAGGTTGTGGGTTCGATTCCAGTCAGGGCACATACCTGGGCTGTGGGTTCAATACCAGTTGGGAAATCAATGTTTCTCTCTCACATTAATGTCTCTCTATCCCTCTCCCTTTCTATCTCTCAAAAGTAAATTTACCCTTGGGTGAGGAGTTTTGTTTTTTTTTAAGAAAAATGACAGATTCAGCAGGTATCCCTCACTCCCAGCACAACTCATGTGCTAGTACAAGCAAGGTGACCATGACCTGGATCCCAGGACCCCAGGACCCCAGGACCCCTGCTGGGAAGAAATAACATGGGAGAATTTTATATAGAAAGTAGAGCAAAAACATCAAGCCTATGTTTGTAGTTACTGCTCTTGGAGGTTGTGAGGGGCAGTTATTAAAAAAAGATATAGACCTGTCTTGAGTTTTATTTAGCTGTTTTTCGGGTTGACTGGGTAGTACTAGTTGTTTTGTTTTTTTGTTTTTTTTTTTTTGTATGCCTAAATTATTTAGAGCAATAAAAGGGGCATAAATCAGAGAATGTGTAAATGATACAGAAGAAACTTATTTCCACAAGTTTTAGAAATGAGGTGGTAGCTGGAGAAAGATGATGATTCTTAAGAAAGGATTGAACATATGTTCCATGAAATTAGAGATTTTTATTTACCTATTTTTTTACTGTCCACTACCTGCATCTAGAAAAGTCAGAGATTGGTGTGCTAGACCATTCGGATGGGTTCACTTTATTTTTTTTAACCCTCACCCAAGCATATGTTTTTTTATTGATCTTAGAGAGGAAGGGAGAGAGAGAGAAGTATGGATTGGTTGCCTCCTCGACTTACCCTAACTGGGGATCCAAGCCACAACCTAGGTATATGCCTTGACTGGGGATCAAACCCCAAACCTTTTAGTGTGTGGGATGGTGCTCCAACCAATGGAGCCTTTTTTAAGTGGGAATCATGAATCCAGGAGCCCACAAGGAAGACCTGGGAAGGACCTGTGCAGCAGGTTGGCTGGGAAGGAATTCTTATAGGGGTGTTTCCTCTAGCACACAGTTTCCAGGAGGAAAACAGGTTGCCATTTGACAATTATAGGTTCTAAACTAGAATCAGCACACCCTCTGAGAGTGCTGGAGACAGAATTGGGACCAGAATGGTTTCCCACTTTTCAGTTCTTGGTGCCCTGGGGCACCAAGATGCTTTTTACAGTAACCACTTGGGAGTAAAGTTCCCCAGAAATATCCACACCTGAAAACTAAAGAAGAGACCCAGCACCTAAGCGGAGCCATGGTCCTGACAAGGCAGACAGATGGCACCTCAGTGGACATTTAGTGCAACTTCCTTCCCTCGTTCTGTTTCCTGCTGCACCTCAAGTGCTCCACAAAAGAGCAGCTTTTTTTAATTGCTGAGGGTGGGGAAGGAACATGGATTTGTAGTCCCACTTGTTGATGCATTCATTGGTTGTTTCCTGTATATTCCACAATCAGGGATCGAACCCATGACCTTGGTGTTTTGGGACAATGCTTGAATCAACTGAGTTCCCTGGCCAGGGCCAAAACAATAGCATTTACTAAATGTTTGCCAAAAAAAATATTCTAAAGCCCTGGACAGGTAGTTCAGTTGGTTGGGATGTTGTTTCACTAGGCCAAGGTTGTAGGTTCAAGGCCTGGTCAGGGCACAGACCTAGATTTTGGATTCAATCTCTGGTCAGGGAGCCCATGAGAGGCAACTGATCGATGTTTCTCTTACATCAATTTCTCTCTCTTTTTCTTTCTCTAAAATCAATACAAAAATATCCTTAGGTGAGGATCTTTTAAAATTAACTGGAACAACAAATTGATGTCTCTTTCTCTCTCTAAAATCAACCAATTAACCAAAAACAATATTTTATTTTATTTTTTATTTTAAAGGTTTTATTTATTATTTTTAGAGAGAGGGGAAGGGAGAGAGGCAGAGAGGGAGAGAGACATCAATGTATGGTTGCCTTTTACCTGCCCCCAGCTATGGACCTGGCTGGAGACCTGGCTTGCAACCTGGTTATGTGCCCTGGCTGGGAATCGAACCAGCAACCTTTGGGTTTGCAGGCTGGTGCCTTATCCACTCTGCCACCAGCCAGGGCCAAAAACAATATTTTAAAAATAAATGTTAACCAGAGTCTGCAGGGAGCCCAGATCTGAGTGTACGTCATATATGACATAGCTGGTACCACCTTCATAGCTGAAGATTATTACTCTAGACTGTTTGCCATATAAAACATTTTTTAAAGTACTGGTGACTTTAAGGCTGATTTATAGACTTATAATTGATGACTTAAAAACTCCAGGAAAACTATATGCATACAATGCAATTTTATGTAATGCAAATTACTAAAAAACAATGAAGAAACTAACAAATTCTCAGACCTTTTGGCCAAAGGAGACTTTTTTTTAATACACAATACTCACAAACTATATGCCTTTCCCAAGTAGAGTATATATTCAGAGGGTGTACAATCTGAATGCTGATCATTTTAACATGAAAAGTGATTCCATGGAGAAAAACTATAGACAGCTCAGAAGAAGTGAAAATTGAACAACACAAGGCATTTGGGGTGGATTAGAACATTTGGGTCTTTTCTTACAGAGCAAGACAAGAAGTGCTGTGAAATATACATGCTTCCTGTAGGGGAATCTTGGGTAAGTTATCTTATATCTGCCAGCATTCCACTGAATAAGAATGTGGCTGCCAATGGTCTGTAGTCCAGAGCACCCCGTGTAAGCACCTTGTCCCCCCAAGAGTGGTCTTGGGGGAGTGTTCTCCTGATGATCAAGATGGGCCGAGCTTCTGTTAATTCCATCCCATCACACTGTGGACCACAAGAAGGTAGCACATGCCCACTGTGCAGGAGACGACCATCACTGGGAAGCCCAACCTGAAACACAAAATGAAGAGGCTGTGGCATCTGCCATCAAGAGAGGACGAGGAGACTGAAACTTGTTGTTACATCATTATCGTTGCTGCTGTTGCTGCAAAAGAACACGGCCCTGGGAGCCTTCTGTCTCTCCCAAGTCAAAGGCTGCCCATTATTAGTAATCAAAACCTTGATTCCTCATTATTAGAAATCCAAAACTTGGTTTTAGCCTTGATGATCTGGACACGCACCTCTACTGATGTCTCCCACTGTACGCCAGTGTAGTGGAGGCCTGCTTAATGTTTTTGCAAATTTCTAATTGACTTTGCAGAGCTTCAGGCCATTCACACATGAGAGGGTTTTCCTTGAAGATGGCACACTGTCAGTGTATGTTACTGGGCCATTCCTTAAGTTTCTGGGTGTTCCTTGTGACTGCATCAACTTCAAATGGTCTTTCCAAGAAAGCTGGTTTCCCAGGAAGGTCATAGTCCCATGGAGCCCTGAAGCCCCTCACACTTCAAGCTGGGACAGCTGGAGAGGTAAGGCTGGAGATAACCTCTTGTCTAAGGGAGGTAGGATGGAAGAACAGGATTTTCTTCTGCACTCAGCGAGGTATAAGATGTATGGACAGGTTTGCGCTAATATGAAAGACATCATGAGAACATGAACGTTTCCTTCACCATATGCATCCCACAATACACTTGCATTCCTACAAATTCCCATTCTGATGGACAGATCCCAACAGATTCCTACCTGGCATCTAGGACCCATGGTTTGAGGCCACTTTTTAATGCTCTGTTGTCACTGAGGGAAGTCACTGAAAAGGTTATGGTTTTTGTTCCAGGAAGCATTGGATGAAATTCAACAAAGTGAATATAGAGGGAACCTAATAAAGGCCATATATGACAAGTTCACAACTAACTCAGTTTTTAAACATAGGAAGCTTTTTCTCTAAGCTCAGGAACAACTCTTACCTAATATAGTACTGAAAGTCCTAGCCACAGCAGTCAAACAAGAAAAATAAATAAAGGCATTTAAATTGGAAAGGAAAACTTAAAATTGTCCCTGTTTGAGGGTGATATATAATATTATACATAGAAAAGACTCCACCAAAAACAACTGTTAGAACTAATAAATAAATTCACTAAACTTACAGGATACAAAATCAATATACAAAAGTCAGTTGCATTTTTATGCACTAATAACAAATAGGAGGAGACATTAAGAAAACAATCCATCCCTGGACAGTGTGGCTCAGTTGCTTGGAGTGTCATCCTGTAAACCAAAAGGTCATAGTTTCGATGCCCTGTCATGGAACATGCCTGGGTTGAGGGTTTGACTTCTGGTCAGGGTGCATACGAGAGGCAACTGTTGAATCTTTCTTGCTCTCATTGATGTTTCTCTCCCTCTCTTTCTCTCTCTCCCTTCTCTCTCTAAAATCAATAAGCATGTCCTTAGTGTGGATAAAACAGCGAACCATATACATTGCATCAAAGAGAATAAATACTTAGGAGGTTGAAGACCTGTACACTGAAAACTGTAAAGACAGTGATGAAAGAAATTCTAAAAGATACAAATACATGGAAAGACACTCCATGCTCATAGATGGATAAATCACACTTCCTGATCAAAATATTTTACAAAGTTAATGTAATCAAAGCAGTGTGGCATGGGCATGGTGTGACTGCCAGGGTCTGCGAATAGGGACAGGGTGGGCAGTTTTTTAGTGTTTAATGGGGATGGAGTTTCAGTTCAGAGAGATAAGCAAGTCCTGCAGAGGGACAGGATGGTGATGATGGTGGCAAAATGTGAATGTACTTAATGCCCCTGGATCATTACTTATGATTGGTAAAGATGGTAAACTGTATGTTTTGTGTATTTTATCACAACAACCCAAAAACAATGATAGAGGACATCACACTCACTATGATGACTGTGATAAATACAACTATAACACCGGTTAGCAAAAGTGTGGAAAAATGCAAATTCTCACATACTGCAAAATGATGATCTAACAACCATATTGGAGAAAAATGTAGCAATTTCTTAAAAATTTAAATGATCCTATCATTCCACTCCTAGATATTCTCCCCAGAAGAACAGCTATGTCCATATGACTTGTCCTCGAATGTTCTTAGCACTTTATTTGTAAGAGCCAACCCCTGGGAGCAGCCCACATGTTCACCAGAGATGAATAACCAAACTGGAGTAAATAGAATACTACTCAGCAGCAAAAAGAGGTGAACCATGCAACACAGACAAATCTCAAAATGACTGTGCTTATTGTCAGAAAGAAGACAAAAGAAGCAAACACGCTGCATAATTCCATTAATAGAAAACTTGAAAGTGAAAACTAAATTTTAGAGACAGAGCAAATTTGCAGTAGTTTGGGTAGGAGAGGGACAGAAGGAAATATCAGGTGTGTTAACTACTCATTGTGGAAAGAGTTCACAGCTGTATGTTTCAAAACACTAAATTCACAATTTAAACATTTGCAGTTTATTTGAGAATGTTCCATGAATCAGAATATTTGATTATCCAAAAGATCTCATTTCTTAGATAATGGTTCCTATAGTATTGAAAATGTAAACCTGAGACTGTTTTGGAAAAATACCTATGATAGAGTCATACCAACAAGTTGTTTTTTGATCAACTGGATAAACCAATGAAAAAAAACAAAAACAAAACACTTGCAGTTTACTGTATATCAATTATACAGCCATCAAGCTGCTTAAAATAGACTATAGCAAAATACAGCAAAATGTTCAAGCAACAATCAAAAGCTTCACTCATTCAATCTTTCTTTTAAAAACTTCATTAACAAACCCACGGACAATTCTGTGACTCAGTGGATTGAGGGCCAGCCTCGGAACCAGAGTCACAGGTTCAATTCCCAGTCAGTGCACATGCCTGTGTTTTGGGCAGGTCCCTCCCTGGTTGAGGGTATGTGAGAGGCAACCACACACTGATGTTTCTCTCCCTCTCTTTCTCCCTCCCTTCCTCTCTCTGTCAAAATAAATAAAAAAAATATTTTTAAAATAAAATAAGTTAGAATTGTTTAAGAATGTGGAGACATCATGTTTTTGTTTTTGTTTTTTAATGGTAGTTTCATCCACTACCTTTATCTACCATACAGGGTTTGGAAATCTCAACATTAATATTTTGCCCACCAGTTGTGGATTTTGACCCGAGCCAGACATAAAACATTTGCACGCAGAAAGGAAAAAACTAACAATATCTCATACCCTATTCCTTGTACTTTTTGAAACTTAAAGAAAAAAAAAAGTGCACTGTGAGTTTGTGAAGCGAAAATGGCCCATTTTCATGTGGACGGAAATAAAACCATATCTTAGGAGTTCATATTAAAAAAGAGAATTGCCCACAGCACTTGCACATGGAATGTTCTTTTCGCTTCCCTAATTCACACTGCAGTTTTATTTCCTAAGGGCCTTTGACAAAAATAGAACCATACAAAGCTAGCTTCACAAAGGATTTCAGGAACCATCTGGTCCAACTGCTCCTTTTCTGGGTGAGTGAAGGAAAGCCCAGAAAGGGGAAGGTGCCTGGGGAATCTGTGGGGAGGAGGCCTGAGATGGCCCTGGGCTTCACTCCCCTTCCTGTGGCCGAGAAAGGCAGCAAAGCCTCCAGGGCCCTTGGAGTGACCCATGGCCCAGAGCCTAACACCCCAATCACCTGCGCAAGAGCAAGGCTAGGTCCTCATGTCCTTCCTTCATTTGTGCATTCAATTCATCCATATTTGCCTGGGACTGTGCATGGGGACACAAAGCACTGGTTAGGTTCTGCTTTCACCATCATTACAACTCAGACCCTTACTGACCTTTCATACTACAAGATCCACAGATATTGGCCCTGGCCAGGTAGCTCAGTTGGTTAGAGGGTCATCCTGATATGCCAAGGTTGTGGATTCAATCCCAAATCAGGGCACAGGCAAGAATCAACCAATGAATGCAGCAATAAGTGGAACAACAAATCCATTTCCCTTTCTCCTTTCCTCTCTCTCTCAAAATCAATTTTAAAGATTATTGTTGAAGCCCCGGCTAGTGGCACAATGGCTAAGGCACCAGCCTGCGAACACAAAGGTCGCTGGTTTGATTCCCCAGCCAGGGCACATTAATGAGGTTGCAAACCAGGTCTCCAATCAGTTCCGTAGCTGGAGGCAGGTGAAAGGCAATGTGGGAAGCAAGGTCCTTGGCCAGTCCTTGCTCCCCATGGTCTGCTGACTTACCCTGACGTGTCTCAGAACCAAGGGCACCTCGGAGAGTCTGTGTGTATACCCCTCCTCTCAAGGAGCCCAACCCGACCCCAACCAGGGCCTCCTAAGCACTATCCTCAACAGCGCTTGTCGCCATCTGGGAATGTGGGTGAACACACACGCATACCTGCACACGAGGATTCTTGCCAATGCACAGCCCTGCCCTCGAGAGCTCACAGACCAGCGGGAGAGGGGCGGAGTGGGGGGCAGCAAACAGCGCCCTCTGCAGGCAGAGCCCAGCCTTGCATACCAACACCCTGATCAAGGGCCGTTCCCCAAGCTCTGCTCTGTCAGTGAAAGGACAGGAGTGATTTTCTTTCCTGAGAATTTCTTCTCATGGGAGAGAAAAGTATCGTTAAGGTCCATTTTCCTCAAGAGAGTGGAAAAGCTAAGAGATGAATCCACAGCCTGGCCACTTAGTTGGGTATAAGGCTCCGTCCATCACGGGTTAGCAAGCCTGCGACCAGGGCAGGTTTCCACGGTCCACCCAGTGACTCACCGCCTGGGAGGGATGCAGGAGCCCCCCTACGGCGCAGGTAGGAACGTGGCAAAGCAGCGGTCCACCCACTTGGGTCATGGCTTCACACCTGTCTTCACCTTGCTCTGGAGTCACCGCGAGAGCAGCGGGCATGCCAGGCACAGGGCCACAGGGCCACGCCCGATCGTTGGCTCTGGCGGCCCTGCCATTGACCCCGCTCCTTGTGAGGCAGCACACAGACACCGCGTCCTGAGCAGAGGAAGGGAGCACAGGGGTGCAGGGGCCGCTTCCGTGCCTGGGGGGTAGGGAGTGGAGGGGTGGCAGGGCCCCCGGTGTCCCAGGTGGATGAACAAGAATGTGCCTGTCACCCAGGAACTTCAGTGGGAGAACATGAGCAGGGAGAAAACCAGCCATCTGCTATATGTAGACAGAATGTTTGTGACCCTCTCCCCCTAAAAACCCATGTCAAGGTCTAAGCCGCGTGATGATATTTAGAGGAGGGGGCTTTGGGGGGGCTGCTGGGTCAGTAGGGTGGGGCCTTCGTGAAAGTGATGAGTCCCTGAGGGAAGGGATCCCCGAGCCCTAATGTTTCTTTTCACAAAGTTAACACACTAGAAGCCAGCGCCCTCCCCTGGGATGTCCAGCCTCCAGACCTGCGAGAAAGGAGTGTCTGGAGTTCCTACAGGGCCAGGTCAGTGGTATCGTGTTAGAGCAGAAGCTGGCTGCGACACTGCCAGGGGCAATGGTCTTCTCTTTGGGCTGAGAGAACTGTTCTGGGACCTGTGGGCTGGAAAGAGGGGTGGGAAGGACCACCGGGGTGCAAAATCCAGCTCCTAATGAAGAGAAACTGTCCCATCGCAGAATTGTGCACACAGGAAGGGGGCAACCTGGGAACTGACAGCCATGTGGAGAGAACTGGGAAACCAGGGACATTTTAACGCAGCAGTGACTTTTCTGACTCAGGTTTCCAGCCTGAATATTTAGGAAAAGGTACCTGACTGAGAGCTAGAGGGAGAGCGTGCCTGAAGTTAGGGCAACGGGCCTCAGGGAAAGTGGGTCTTAGTAAACAGAATCTGGGCACCAAGGAGGCAAACGAGGCCTGGGGTGGGAAAGAAGCAAGGGGGAGGCATTCGCAAGTGTTATTCCCAACCCACCTGGTCTGTGCTTTGGTCACATCCCAGGACAAAGGAAGTCACACTCTCACCCAGTCTCCTCCTCTTGATGCTGTCATCTCTCCATCTGGGATTCCACTGTGCCTTCTGGGGACCCATCAAGCATCCTGAATGCCTCCTATGGGTTCCCCAGACTCACAGTTCCCTCCGCTCTGCCCTCTTTCTGCCTCCCTCCCACTCTGAAGACCTCCTCAGTTCTTATGGCAATTGCCATTGTGGATAAAACTGAATTTCACTGTTTCGGGGTAGTTCATTCACTTCTGGAACACCCCACCCTTTTCAGTGGCTTCCCATTTTAGCAGAACTATTTTAATTTTAAAAATTATCAACTTTGAAGCTGAAAAAAAACTCAGATCTATTAATTTTATTTTTTAATTAAAACTCAACCAAGAAAAAAATGGCCCTGGCCAACTAGCTCAGTTGGTTAGAGCATCACCCCACATACCAGAAGGTTGTGGGTTCGATCCCTGGTCACGGCACAAGAGGCACCTGATTGACATTTCTCTCTCTCTCTTCTTCTCTCTCTAAAGTCAACAAACATATCCCTGGGTGAGGGTTAAATAGATAGATGATAGACAGATGATAGATAGACAGATAGATAGATAAGAAAAGAAAATGGTTTAGTGTTGTTTCAGTCTTAGAAATGCTGTGAAGGAGGCACATCATTCTCTCTCTACAGGGATATAGGGTGACTGCATCTGGTGATGACAGGCCCATGTCACTTGAGCAAGAAGATATAAAGTTGCTTTGGCATCACCACTGGGCCCTGGAAGTCATGTAGGCATCAGTTTCCTCACCTATAAAGGAAGTTGGTAGGTCCTGGCCTCCAGATGACCACAGTGTCCCAACATGATAGGGCACCAAGAGCCAAGCCCTGAGCCTGGCCCATTTGTGAGCCTGTCCCACAGACCTGGTGGCCAGAGGGTCTGACAATGACCAAACAGATCCAGGATCGCTTGGCTTTTACTTCCCACTTTATAGAAACAAGCTCAAGTTGAATTTGGTTGTTCTATAAATAATTCTGTAAATAATTTCCACAAAAGTTGAGCATTTTCATCAAATGTTACAGGCATAATTAGATCAATGACTCAACCCCAAGTCAAATGGCGGAGCACAGCCACCATGTGAATTCCCAGAAAAAAGTCTTCATTCATCAAAGTCCACCATGACCTTCTGCCTGCCGCAACACCCCAATGCACTTTACCAACCAAATGTAGAATATGATAGGTCTTTAAGTATTCAATTATAAAATGGCCAGCACTGTCCAAAAGAAAAATGCTTCGGAGAAAATATCTTGTCATGTTGAACTACTATCAAAAAGAGGAGAATTATACTGATTGTGTATGTAAGGGGGAGAGATGTGCTTGCTTCTCCCATTAATCTCACTTAAATTGATTGTCATAGAACCTCACAGGATGGTGGCACTTTGCCTGGATAGGAAGAATAAAACTTTTAAATATATATATTTAAAATTAAATTATATTAATTTTTATATGTTTTAAATATATATATATTATAATGTATATTATACATATACTTTATTTTTTAAAGATTTATTAAAGGCATTTATATGATAAACTGAATAGTTTTCTTACGGCACTATTATTTTAAAGAAACCACTATTCACTCCAAGTTCTGTCAGCTTGCTTTTCTTTGTCTGAATAATATTTAATTCCAACAGGAAAAAATAACCCTTTTTTAAAGATTTTATTTATTATTTTTCAGAGAGCGGGGAAGGGAGAGACACAGAGGGAGAGAAATATCAATGTATGGTTGCCTTTCACCTGTCTCCAGCTATGGACCTGGCTGGAGACCTGGCTTGCAACCTGGTTATGTGGCCTGGCTGGGGAATCGAACCAGCAACCTTTGGGTTCATAGGCTGGTGCCTTATCCACTGTACCACCAACCAGGGCTAATAATCCTTCTTTTGCTGAGAGGAGGAGACAGTGATGTGAGGGAGTCTCACAGTGCACACCAACCCTAGTGCATTGCATCTGTATCCTACTGCTACTTTCCTGCTTGGAGTCCTGGTCACCTAAAAATGACCAGGCCACCCTTTCTGTAGCTGATCTTGGCTAACTTTTCAAGTAAAGTTGTACAGCAAGTAGTCTTGAAATACAGAGAGATATCTCCAGCTGGGGCCCAGGGCAGGGATGCTTACCGTCCCAGGTAATAGACTTGAGTTCCCTAAGTTTAGATGCCTCTCCTGACACAGCTGCTGCATGTGCAAGAGTTGCCTGATCCTCTGAGTCACTCTGTGGGAACTGAGGCCCCAGACAGGCTTCTGTTTGTACTATAACCTCTGCTCTGGCTCCAACTCCAGCTCCTGCTCCTGCTCCTGCTCCACCCTGGCTCCTGCTCTGGCTCTGGCTCCAGCTCTAGCTCCTGCTCCAGCTCCTACTCCAGCTCCTGCTCCTGATTCAGCTCCAGCTTTTAATCCAGCTCCTGATCCTGCTCCTGCTCCTGCTCCTGCTCTGGCTCCAGCTCCTGCTCCTGCTCCAGCTCCTGCTCCTGCTCTGGCTCCAGCTCCTGCTCCTGCTCCAGCTCCTGCTCCTGCTCTGGCTCCAGCTCCTGCTCCTGCTTCTACTCCAGCTCCTGCTCCAGCTCCAGCTCCAGCTCCAACTCCTGCTCTGGCTCCAGCTCCAGCTGAGGCTGTGCCATGAGTACCACATACTGTGTCCTATCCCAGAGTCTCATGTCTTCTGCCTGCATCTATTAGTCTGTCCCAGGCTAACTTGTTAACTTATAATTAGACTCAGTTTCTGACAGAATCAGATGCAATATCCTTACTAAAGGAAATGGGAGTCATTCTGTTTCCTCTGTTGTACAATATAATGGGTGATATGACAGAGCTAAGGAATGCACACAAAAAATCCATCTATGAGAGGCTGCCTGACCCTCCATCCACCAGTCATTCACTTGGGCACAAACCCAAAGTGGTGGGACTGGAAACAGAAGAAGGGGGGCAAACTGCAAAGAGACTATCAAACAGAGGTAGCTACCAACTGAAGACATGCAGGAAAACAGAGGAGTAATCTTCAGAATCAAGAACATAGGGGACCTTCAGCAGAGCATTGTAGCACTCTAAATTGATCTAATGCCTCCTCCATCTCCAAGATGCGATGAACGAGTAGAAGAAATGGAGGCACAAGCAATAACCTTGGATTCAGGCATTTTGAGATTAAGCAGCTAGTGAAACATCCAGAATTATTTTTAATGGTTTAGGGAAAAGTACAGAGGGAGTTCATCTGTTTTCAGAAAATATAAATCTCCCTCCTTTAGGCATCTACAAATTATAAACCAAAGCAAAAAGACCTGAAAACCTCAAGTGAAAGCAAGTGAAAATTGAATGAATTAAAACTATGAAAAAGAACCCTGACCAGTGTGGTTCAATTGGCTGGGCATCCCTAGTCAGCGCACATGACTGGGTTGAAGGTTTGGCCTCTGGTCAGGGAGCATATAAGAGGCAACAGATCAATGTTTCTCTATCACATCAATGTTTTTCTACCTCTCTTTCTGTCACCCTTTCCCGCTCTCAAAAAATAAACAAACAAATCAATCAATAAATATTAAAAATATCAAAAAGAGAGCATATGCCTGAAATGTAAGGAACAAAAACAATTAAACTCTATTCTATATCTTTAATACGTTGCTTCCCATCTGCTAAGAGTACATAAATTATAATACAGTTTATTGATCCTTGTGAAGGAATTGTGTCCCCTCAAAATTCATACGTTGAAGTCCTAACCCCAATGTATCCGGAGAGAGCCTTGAGGAGGTAATTAAGGTAAAATGAGATCATAAGGGTGGGGCCATAATCAGATAGGGCTGGTGTCTTGTAAAAAGAGAAAGACACCAGAGCACTGTCACTACTGTGTGAGGACACAGCAGGAAGGTGGCTGTTGGCAAGTCAGGCATTGAATCAGCCCCTGCCTTGGTCTTGACTTCCAGCCTCCAGAACTGTGAGAAATAAATTTTTGTTTTAAGTCACCCAGCCTGTGGTATTTTGTTGTGGCAGCCCAAGCTGAGTAATATAATTAAGAATACTTTCAAAGGCTTTTTGTATGTAGGTTCTTTAGTCCTAAAATGGTTTAAATATTTAATGGAAAATTTCAAATCATATTAACATTAGTATTCCTCGCCATATATGAAAACTAATGGATGAAACTGGGATCCTTTAATCTGGTTTCTCTCCCTAACATCAGGGTCTTAAAAATAGCAAAATTTCCCATTTATAACATTAATGTTACTGGCATACCTAAAACTGATCCTGCTTTTATTATGCAATTCTAAAGTCTCAGCACTTTGTCTAAACAAGTTATGCTTTATGTCTTAATTGCACAAAGCTGAGATTCCTGCCATATAAATTACTTTTTAAGTTAAACATACTATTAATTAACACTTGCAAAACTGAAAGCCACTTTGGAAGACAGTTTGACAAGTTTTACAAAGCTAAACACAGTCTCATGATACAGTTCAGCAATCATGTTCCTAGGTATTTACCCAACTCATTTGAAAATGCTTGCTCCCACGAAGAGCTGAGTGTTGTAGGCCTACATGTTTATAACACTTTTATTCATAATTTATACACAATTGCCAACATGGAAGCCAAGAAAATCCCTTCAGTGGGAGAATGGTTAAATAAACTGTAGTTCACCCACACAGGAAGATAGTGTTCATTGATTGAAAGCTACCACATTGGATACCAAACCATTCTTAGACATTCACAAATTTTAAATGCATACTGGTAAATAGGAAGGGGGAAAAAACTGTTTTAAAAGGCTACACACTGGCCCTGGCTGGTAGCACAGTGGATAAGGCGCTGGCCTGTGAACCCAAAGGTCACTGGTTCAATTCCCAGCCAGGGCACATAACCAGGTTGCAAGCCAGGTCTCCAGCCAGGTCCGTAGCTGGAGGCAGGTGAAAGCCAACCACACAGAAATGTCTCTCTCCCTCTCTGCCTCTGTCCCTTCCTCTCTCTCTCTGGAAATAATAAATAAAATCTTTTTTTTTTTAAGGCTACAAACTGTATGTTTACATTCTAAAAAGGCAAAACTATGGCAATAATAAAAATATAGTGATAGCCTGGGGCTATAGAAGGAGGAAAGAAGACATTAAACAGGAGACGCACAGGGATTTTTTTAATTAATGAAACTATTCTGTATAATTCTGTCGTGTGGATACATGGCACAATGCATTTGTCAAAAACCACTGATATTCAGAGCACAAAGAGCGAACCTTAATGTATGAAACTTTTTTTAAAAATCATTTAGGTGGTCAGGGTCCCTGAGGTGGCACCAACTGGGACAAATAATCTCCTGTATTATAAATGTGTGAAACGGTGTCCCTGAAGGGGAACAAGGGCATACTGGTCGGAAGAAGTGGAGTGGAGATGGTAAAATGAAAAGAAGAAGGGACTGTACCAAAGCCCTGTGGTCTAGCAGATGAAGTAGGTCCCCATGGGAGACAGGCTAAGAATTCTAATATTGTTATGACTGTGCGTGGAATTGAACAATTGTGTAATGGATGGTGAGTAGTGGGAGTTATGCCCACTGATGTGGTGGGAGTTTCAGACCAGCAACAGGTGGATGCCAGCATTATCCTTATGTTAAAGGACTAGAGTTGGAGACATCCTTTATATAGCTTAATACAGAGACAGATAATTGCATGAGCAATATTTACAGATCTGCATCTATAGATATAGGTTAGAACACACATATATGTTTCTATGTTCTAGCAGGTGAGAGCACCTAGAAGCAATGAGCACACCTACAGCCCAGATCTTGGTTTGTAACACCATTCTCCCATAAAAGGAACCAGGAATCCTTGGAGAAATGGCTGATTCTAGGGCTGGAGCAGATTCATACAAGATGAACCTGGAGTACATAGTAATGCCAGAAATTAAGGGAGACCTCAGAAAGACATTAAAAAAAAAAAAAAAAAAAAAACCCTGCAGCACTAGGCTATGTCAATGGGGCATGGGACCTAATGGAAAGAGCTCCCTGCGGCTTAACTGGAATCAATTGAGTAAGAAATAAGTGAAGTAACATTGGATTGTAACTCAAAGCACAAAACAAATGTCCAAGGGTTCATACTGATACAGACAAATGCCTAAGTAAAGAATTGGGGAAGAATAAACAAATCTATGCAGCAGATCTCTTCTGTAGATACTCAACCCTGTCAGAGTGGTCTGCGTGAACTGACTTCCTTCCAAAGAGGATGGACAGTAAGCAGGTAGGGCTGGGAGAAACTGTGCAGAAACCTGACAAATACTATTGCAGACCAAGGTCAAGTTCACAACAATGATAAGTCCTGTTTATAGAGGGTACCCTTGACATCATGTGACAAAATGACACTTTAAAGTTCTGTTCTTTCTCCCCCAAATCCACAATCCCTGCCTAGTTATGAGAATAGCATCAGACAAATCCCAGCCTCAAGCTGTCCTGCAAAACACCTGACCAACACGCAAATGTCAACTGCCAAGAGCATCAGAAATGAGAAAAGTCTGAGACTGTTACAGCCAAGAAGAGATCTGGGGATCAAGAAGAAATCTGGTGACTTATATGCAATGTGTTATCTGGTGGGATCCTGGAACAGAAAGAGGCATTGGGGGAAACAATTAAGTAAATCTAAATAAAGTACAGACTGTACTTAATCTACACTTTCCTTTATTTTTATTAAGAAACAACCTCAAGTAGGGCCCATGAGCTGAGAAAAATAAATAGCTTCAATCTATAAACCATACACAGAAGAATAATTTTTCAGTCTTCAGGTTATTCTTCTCTGCTGCCGACTTTAAGCAGCAACGTGCCTTTGGGATTTACTAGCTGCTCAAATACTTCAAGATGCTCTAACATAAATAATCAAAGGTTTGCGTGTATTTTCTCCTGGGTTCCTGGGTCAGGCAGCACCAGAGAGAAATGCATGCTGTGTCTGCAGGCCAATGCAGATTCCCACTATCCATCAGAACACAATGTCTCCAAACAAGGTCTCCAGTGATCTTTGCTATTCCATAAATCTTTGTTTTTTAAATGGAAAAAGCCTTTCAAATGCATACCTTCCAAAACCCACCATGACATGGGAGAAGCAAGGGCTTGAAGTTATCTGTTTAGGATTAGAGTGCATGCACATTCTTGAGATGGAGATATATTTTATCCAAGGTGAACAAGATTAATTAGTTCATTTTCTGGTACTGCTGCTTCCTTCCCTGAAACATTAATTCAGACAGCAGTCACACAGACAAGGGAGAAATTTAACTGAGAATCTGTAGTTGGACTCTCTCTCTCTCATGTAAACACACATAGGCATGCAAGGACATATATGCACAAATGCATGATCATGTGTGCATGCACTCACACACAGGTGAACATGTGTACACACTGAATCACAGTGGAGTTCACATATGTACCTTCATACTCACACACTCACGCATGCGTATGCACACATGTGAGCCACATGTATGTGTGCATTGGTAGCCACATACACAAGTGTGTGTACACACATGTATAGAGATGCACAGAGGCTCTCATGCAGGCATGCTGTCACCCACACATGCACACATATACACAATACTCATACAAGTACACCCACAAATGCACATATGTAAGGTCACATGTATACATACATAAGTGCCTACATACACTCCTACACACCACACACACACATGCACATATGCACAGGCCCATATAACACACATGCCCAGCACATGCTCACTTACCACACATGCATACACATGTGTATGCACACACATGCACAATTTGCAGTTTGGGATCTCCTGTCTGTATTTTAATTAAACCCGCAGTACCATGGATAGGGCACATTAACTCTATTACATAGTGTGAAAGTAGCCACAGGCCTTACATCACCCAAAGAGCAGGTCTGTGTTCCAATAAACTTTATTTACAAAACAGGTGAGCAGCCCATGGGCAGTGGATCCCGGAGTAGGGAATAAACACGTAAATCAAGGTGGACAGCATACATGTCCACCTGCGGATGAGGGCAAACTGCGCATGCGCTGTGAAGCACGCAACATTACCAGCACCAAAGCCTCTGTGAATTCTTCTAATCAGCTCACTCCCCAACAGGAATCACTGCCCTGCCCTCCCACAGCACAAACTCATTCTTCTACGTACTTTGTGAAACGAAAATCACATCGTCTATGCTCTTTTGTGTCTGACTTCTTATACTCCTGTTATGTTTCTGAGATGCTTTCATTTTGTCCTATGTTTATTAACATGCCACTATTAACATTCTGGCACATTTGAAAAAAAAAAATAGAGTTGCATTTCTGTTGGGGATATAGCCAGGGCTGGACATGGGAGTTCACAGGGCATGCAAGCATCTAGCGTGGGTAAGCTGCTTCCAAAGTGACCCTAGTGATTCAGCAGTGGGTGTCATGAGCTCCAGGTGCCGCTCGCTCTACACCATTCTCAACTTAGTCATTCAGCTGGCTGTGTATGATACAGTATCGTGGTTTTATTTGAATTCCTCCTAGGACTAATGAACAATTTTCATGTGATTATTGGCTCCTAGATACACCTTCCACTGAAATGTCAGTCAAATGTTTCACTTGTTTTCTATGGGGTTATGGGTCGGGGGGGCTTCTTATTGATTTCTGGGAGCTCTTGATATATTAATATGTTCTCTTATTAAGTAGATGTACTGTAAGTATTTTCTCTGACTTTTTAAGTTGCTTTTTCACTCAAAAGGTCTTCAATGTAGTCTGATTTATCCGTTTTTCTCTTCTGTTAGGTATTTCTTGGGTCTTATTTATTAGGTTTTATCCTATAGCAAGTTCAACAACAGCTTTTCTAATGTTTTTCTTTAAAAGATGTTCATTTTATCTTTAATGTTTAGATTTGCAATCCGTACAAAAATGATTTGGGGGGGGCGGTGTGGTACAAGGTGGAAGCGCAAGGTGACAGAGCACCATCTACTGAAAATAAAATTCTTTCATTACTAAACTACATATAGCATAACATATGTCAAAATCAGAAAACTATATCAATTTAAGTCTTTTTCTGGGCTCTCTGATCTTCTCCATTGGTAAGTTTTTCTATCTTCTCATAAATACCACACTGTTCTAATTATTCCAGTTTTGTAATGGCTTTTGGTATTTACTGATATTGTCCTTAAGCATTGTTTTACTTATATAAAAAAGGAGAAAGGGAAAAAAGAAGGAAGGAAAGAGGTAGGGAGTGAATTTATTTGATAAATCATATATGATCATAGTGATTATTTTATTTACTATTTTAATGACAGACATTTTGCTCCAAAATAATAAATGTGTCATAGATAAAAATTCATTTAAGGCCATGTTCACCTAATGTTAAAACAACCAATCACCCAGGGAAATCTAACAACATAGTCCAAAATGAGAAAACACTTTTATTTTAATTTTTCACTTTTTATTTAGTTATCTTAGCACTTCTAGATAACATCTCTACCATTAATCCAGTTAACTTTTTAAATGACTAACATGTGGTATTGAGAACCGAAAAACACCTTTATTCAGTTACAAAATTAGCACTTTGTCCACCCACACCAAGAAAAATGATTTCTAAATTCTATATTAATTCATAGTACTGCTAGTAATGTTTGAATCTTTTAATTAATTAGTTCATAGTTTCACAATCAAAATCATGTAATACTGACTTATTTGCTAAGCAAGGTGCTCATTTAATTAATATAATTAAAATGGCCATACTACCCAAAGCAATTTATAGATTCAATACAATCCCTATTAAAATACCAAATATATATTTTACAAATTTAGAGCAAATACTTCAAAAATACATATGGAGCCAGAAACAACCCTGAATACAGCAATCTTGAGAAAGAAGAACAAAGTAGGGGAATCACAATAGCAGATATCAAACTATTATAATAAAAAACAGCCTGGTACTGGCATAAGAATAGATATATAGTAGATCAGTGGAACAGAATAGAGAGCCCAGAAATAAACCCAGCTCTCTATGGTCAACTAGTTTTTGACAAAGGGGGATAATCATAAATGGAGTGACAATAGCCTCTTCAACAAATGGTGGTGGGAGAATTGGACAGGGACATGCAAAAAAATGAAACTAGATCACCAACTGACACCATACACCAGAATAAACTCAAGATGGATAAAAGACTTGAACATAAGCCACCATAAAATTCCTAGAGGAAAACATAGGAAGCAAAATTTCAGCTATCTCACACAGCACTATTTTCGATACCTCTCCAAGGGCAAGAAAAACAAAGGAACAAATAAATAAATGGGACTACATCCAAAGAAAAAGCTTCTGCTCAGCTAAAGAAAACATCAACAAACTAAAAAGGGAACCATTCATATGGGAAAACATATTTGCTAATGATACCTCAGACAAGGGTTTGATCTCAAAAATATATAAAGAACTTATATGACTCAATACCAGGAAGACAGACAACCCAATAAAAAAATGGACAAAGGACCTAAACAGACACTTCTCCAAGGAGGACATACAAAAGACTCACAGGCATATAAAAGAATGCTCAACATCACTAGCCATCAGAGAGATGCAAATTAAAACCACATTGAGATACCACCTTACACCTGTCAGAACGGCAATCAAAAACAAACAACAAGTGCTGGTGAGGATGTGGAGAAAAGGGAACTCTAGCACACTGCTGGTGGGGATGCAGACTGGTGTAGCCACTGTGGAAAACAGTATGAAATTTCCTCAAAAAAGTAAAAATAAAACTACCTTCTGACCCAACAATTCCACTACTAGGACTATACCCAAAGAACCCTGAAACAGCAATTCAGAAGAACCTACACACCCCTATGTTCATAGCAGCGTCATTCACAATAGCAAAGTACCAGAAACAGCCTAAGTGCCCATCAGTGGATGAATGAATCAAAAAACCTTGGTACATTTACACAATGGAATACTACACAGCAGAAAGAAAGAAGGAACTCCTACCTTTTGCAACAGCATGGATGAAACTGGAGAGTGTTACAGTTAGTGAAATAAGGCAGGTGGTAAAAGATAAATAGATAAATATCATATGATCTCACCCATTACAGGAGACTAATGAATAAACAGAAAAGCAGAAAGAAACCAGAGAAAGGGGAGGGGGAGCAGAATGACTGTGATCAGAGGGGACAGGGGAGGAAAGAAGAGAGAAGAGGAGAGAAGGGGTGGGGTTTAGATGAGGCGCTAATGTGAAAGACCCATGGACATGGACAAGGAGTTGGGGATTGACTGTGGGAGAGGAGAGGGGGGATAGGGGAGAGCAATGGGGAGAAATGAAACAACTGTAATAAAATAATAATAAATCCATAAAAATTATATATATATATATGTATGTATGTATGTGTGTGTGTGTGTGTGTGTGCGCGCGCTCATTTGAAAAGCATTTTGACCCTGGCCATGTAGCTCACTTGGTTAGAACGTCCTCCCAATATGACAAGGTTGAGGGTTTGACCCCTGGTCAGGGCACATACAAGAGTCAACCAATGATGCATCAGTAAATAGAACAACAAATCCTCCCCCCTCCCCTGAAACACTAGAAAGCTGAAAGTGCCTATATTTTAATTAGAGAGAATAACGAAGCTCATCAATAGCTTTAGACTATAAACAGTAATCTAGGTGGCTACTTCAACTCTACAAGCTCAAAGGGTAACCTAGCTGTTCTAGTATCAAGGTACACCTTGAAACCATTTTATATGGTGGTTTTACTGTTTTGGTTTTTTATCTTTAAAGTGTGTAAAGTATCGTGATGCACAAACTAAGAGAAATTTATCACAGCCTTGAGTTTAAGGCAGCAAATGAAGACATGCCGATGTTAAGGGAGGAAATAATTAAAGTAGAATGACATGCATTTGTGTGAAATTGAATTGTCAAAACCTAAATTTTTCTTATTAAAAGTTCAATATAAAAAATTGGGTCAAAAGATCAGTACTTTTCTAGTTGGTAACTTTAGCTCTAAAAATTGGAACAATGGACTATTGATGATCTCCCAACCCTCTCTTTCTGAATTCAATCATTTCCACTTGAAATGATGTCCCAAGAAAAAGTGTTAAATTGAATTACCCAAATAATTTCTCCTTTATAATTATCTGTACAACCAAATCTCATTAAAAATACCAGTTAGAGCCCCGGCCAGGTGACTCAGTTGTTTGGAGCATCATCCTGTGCACTGAAAAGGTTGTGGGTCTGATCCTTGATCAGGGCACATGCCTAGGTTGCAGGTTCGATTCCAAATCTGGGACCATAGGGGAGGCACTTTCTCTCTGTCTCTCTGTCTCTCTGTCTCTCTCTCTCTCTCTCCCCCTCTCTACCTCTACTCTTTCCCACCTTCTTCCTCTCTCTCTAAAGTCAATAAACATATCCTCAGGTGAGGATTAAAAACAAAACATTACCACAATGAGACACCACTTCATAACTCTTAGGATGCTATTATCAAAACACAGAAAATAGCAAGTGTTGGTGAGGATGTGGAGATCCTGAAGAATGTCAAATAGTGTGATCACCATGGAAAACAGCACAGCCATCCCTCCAAAATTAAACACACAGAATTACCACATAAGATAGTCATTCTACTTTTGGGTGCATACCCAAAAGAAGGGAAAGCAGGGACTCAATCAATTATTCACACACCTATGTTCACAGCAGCATTATTCACAACAGCCAAAAGGTGGAGGCAACCCAAGAGTCCACTCATGGATGAATGGATAAGCCCAATGGGGTCTATCCACCCACCGTGGTATCAGTTTGCCCAAAACAGGACGGTAATTCTGATACATGAGGACTTCATGCTGAGTGAATTAAGGCCTACCAAAAAAACCAAATCTTGTACAACTCCATGTACATGAGGTATGTAGAGAAGTCAAATTCATAGACATAGAGAGAAGGATGGTGGTCGCCAGATACACAGGATAGATGAGAATAGGAGTTATTATTTAATGGGGGCAGAGTTTCTGTTTGAGATGATGGAAAGGTTTCTAAAGATGATGGCTGCACAACAGTGCGAATGTTCTTAATGCCCTTGAACAGTACACTTAAAAATGGTTAAGGCACCTTGGCTGGTGGGACTCAGTGGACTGAATGCCATCTTACAGACAAAAAGGTCACAAGTTCAATTCCCAGTCAAGGCACATGCCTGGGTTACAAGCCAGGTCCCCAACTGGGGGTGTGCAAGAGACAATTGATTGATGTTTTTCTCTCTTTCTCTCTCCCTTCTCCTGTTTCTAAAAATAAATAAACATTTTTTAAATCTTTTTTTTTTAATAAAAGAAAAGCTATATGGTTCCTCAGGCCTCATGAGGAGCTGTTAAAGGAGCCCATTGGTGACCTGGCCCCAGGCTTTCTGAGGCCACATGTCCCTGAGTGTTGCCCCAGCGCTGACACCGTCATTGGTCACACAGCCTTGCATGTGGCACAGAAACGCCAGGTCTGCCCACGATACTCACAGCACACACACACCTCCCACTGGGCGTGCACCCTGGGCCTGGTGCAGCTGCCCGGTGGTGAGGACCCCACCCTTTCCAGCCAAGCAGATGTCCTGGTGACCATGCACAGACATGCACCACTGCTGCTAAATGGCTGCCAGGGTCCCTTGTCTGAAGTCCAGCCTGCGGCTGCCAGCAACTGAGAAAGCCACTGTGTCATGGACAGCATCGGGTCATGGGGGGACAGCCCCCTGGGCTGTGCAGAAAGTGAGGGAGCCTTGGAATTATGGGGCCCAAGTCTGCATCTCCAGCTGCACCAGCCTCTGATCCCCTTTCTCAGCTTTGCTCTGAGTTGGACCATCACTGACTTGGGGCACAGTGGCAAGCCATCCCGCTGCTGTGACATTTGTGGTAGGAGCACCATTCTCACTCAGTGAATTTCTGTTTAAGTGACATCATTGCTTTTCTACTCAGCAGAGGTACGGAGTCCAAACAGGAAGAAATTGGACGCATGTCAAGTGTTAGATCCTGTCCCATAACATCAGGCTGATAATGAGCCCAGAGTCCTGCTGAGGGAGGCACGGTCACTGACCCCTCAGCTTGCTACCTAGCTTGGTGTCCCACCATCCCCAAGTCTCCCAGGAACGCCATTCAAATCAGTGTCCCAGCAGAACTACCACTGGCTGCTCTGATCAGACAAGGCCGGTAGAGCTAGTCTGCAAAAGTCAAGGTCCTAGTACAGCAGAGATGGAAGTTGGTCCCCACTTGGTGTGGCAGCCAGGGTTCTGTCCCTAGACCTAGCACAGGCAAGCAGAGCCCTGCAGAGCCCTCCAAGGGCTGCGAGCTGCTTCCCTTGGCCAGAACTGCTGGTACAAAACTATAGCAGACCCTGGTCCTTGGGTGTCCCTACACTGGGCACATCCCTGAGCTGTTCTCCTGACCGGTGCCCAGGTGGACCCCGGGCCCTTTCCAGTGGGTGCCTTTGCACTGGGCAACCGGGGAGAGGAATGCCAGACTCACATGTCTGGCCTGTGACAAACACCCTTGTCACAGACAATCAAAGCCCAAGTCCCATTGGAATTTTGGAGAAACAGCAACGTGAAGTTACCCAGCACGGCCCACCCTTTAGACTCACCCTGAGATCAGAATGCCTGAGTCATCCTCCATGTTAGAAAGCTAATCCCAGCAATAAATTTTTAATGGACTTTTCTCTGAGCTAACTTCAGCTACACCAGCCTCTGTAATTGCCGCAAACATGCCTATCTTAGCACTTACAAGATGTGTTGCTCTTTTTATTTTAATTAAGCGTAGGGACTATGAGAACAGAAATTTAAAATAAGGCTTGAGTCCCGCCAGCAGGCTCAGTTGGTTGGAGAGTCATTCCCCTGCACCAGCAGATTTCAGGTTCCATCCAAGGTCAGGGCACCTGCCCAGGTTGCAGGTTCGGTCCCTGGCTGGGCTGCGTATAAGACGCAACTGACTGATGTCTCTCACATCAATGTTTCTCTCTCCACCCTCTCCTTGTTCTCTAAAATCAATCAGCACATCACCCTCTGATGAAAAAAAAAAAAGGTTTGAAGTACCTGAAAAACTCCATGAAAGAGAAGCCATACCCATGCTGCTCCGCGATTCCTGCGCAGACGACATTGGCTGATGCCCCAATCAGAGTCCCGTTACCTGAAACCCAAAGTTAAAAATAAAATCAAGCCCTGGTTTAGCATGGTGGGAGGCTGCTGTCTCATTTGGCTCTGCAACATTCAGGTTACTGTGCAGGCTTCTGATTCCATGACTATGTTACAGACATGATCAAAGTGATTGCTTTTGCAATTATCTCAGAGAAAAAAAAAAACCTGTGACCCCAAAATGGACTCACTGGTTATAAATGCTGCAGTGTATTTAGGAATAGGACTCTGGCTATTATAGGTGATGGAGAACAGGAAGCTCAATGAGAAGGCTAGTGGTGTGGGGCATGGCAGCAGCAATGACCTTCCAGGAGAAAATAAAGATACACCCAGAGAGGAGCCGTAGGTGGGAATGCAGCTGAGAAGCATGCCCCTCAAATTCTGGCCTGGACATTTACCAGGAAACCCTCTCTGCGGATGAAGGGTACATGCTGACAGGTGGGCTAATCATATGTCCCCAGGGTAGGGCTCTGACAGCCCACATGACCTTTGGCAGGAGACACACCTGCACACACAGTCATACCTGCAGTGCAGGTGTGGCCCGAGGCCAGCCCTGGTCACAGTGGCAGGTGTAGGGAAGGGTGAATTTGCTTGGTGAAGGTCATCAGCATCTTCTGTTGCCCTATCCGAAAGGCCGGTAGCCAGGGATGGACGGCAACCCAGGCTCAGCCAGCTTAGTGCAATTCTGACATGTGTGCATGACTGCTGATTGTCATGAGACACAAGTCAGTACATGCCTGCAGCACAGAATGGGGTGGCCTGTCAGAGAGGGGATGACACCAACAGCACAGCAGGAGGGGAGGGCCCAGACAGGTCATCACTGTGCCTTCCAGCTCACAGACCAAGGCCAACACGTGGAATCTGGAACCTTGGAGCAAAGCTGCCAACCAGCTTGTGCACAAGGGGAAAAGCCAGTAGCAGAGCAGGGCTATGAAGACAGGGCACTGGGGACAGTCCTCATTCACAGCATCACCAGGCATGGAACATCTTAGGGAACATACCTTAAGATGGGGGAGCACCCTGGATGACCTGGGTGGGCCCGACTGAGTCACGTGAACCTATAGCGTCAAAGAACTTTCTCCACGTAGAAGCAGAAGAGAACTCTGAGAGTGGGGGCACAGATTCCGGGGCAGGGGGCATCTGGTAGCTGAAGGAAGTCCCATGCAGGTGGCGATGCACCAAGTCCATGGCTGTGTGGCACGAGCAGCCTCCTCTGGCCCCATCACACAGATGTGCCCACCTGTCACCCTGCCAGCAGCCCAGCTCCTGTCCTAGACACTGAGATCCCACTTTCTTGACCATCCATCCTGCTGGGCCATTGTCACCTTGGGGGCTGAGGGCTGGCTGGAGGCCTTCTGTCACATGGCTTCACAGCCACATCTAAGGCAGGAAGCATGGAGGACAAAAGCTACCTCAGGAGGCTCCCAGGCAGGCCTGTGTCCTTGGTCAATAGGACAAGCTGAGCCGGTGGGCCACCGAACGTACTGGAAACAGCACACCAGCTGGTACAGAGGCAAGAACAGTGGCTTCAGATTCAGGGGACTCCGAGCAAACTCTCAGATGTGCTGAGCCGTGAGTGAAGCGCTCACCATTTCTGTTATATTAACACCCTGTTGACTGGCAATTTCATACAAAAGCTAATGCAAGTGCCAGCACGAGTTAACCCGTCATCCGTCAACAATATTTGGGCTTGAATGCACAAGGTTTTTCATGATTGGTCAATAATGGGTAAAGATGTTTTTTTCTCTTTAATCCTCACCTGAGGATGTTTATTGATGAAGGGGAGAGAGTGAGGGAGGGAGGAAGAGGAATATCCTGTACGTACCCCCGACCAGGAATAGAACTCACAACTTTTTGGTATACACGACAACACTCCAACCAGCTGAACCACCGGCCAGGGTGAGATGTTTCGGTTACAAGAAGACGACGCAGAACTAGACAGTGTCGGCCACAGGGTGGGCTCATCTCCTGTGACAGGCAGGCAAAGTTGTTTGCTGCAGGCTGGATGGTGGCGCCCAGCACCACTGTCTCCACTGCGTGCTCTGCCCCCTAGATGACACTCAAGAGTTGGAACTGGATCCAGTCATCTCAGTGTAATAAGCAGACCCCCCGCCTGTCCTGGGCTTTGTCCTCAGCAGCAGGGAAGCCAGCACCACAAGCCCCGCCCCCAGAAGACACCCGTTATGTCTCCACTCCAAAGGGCTTTGACCTGCCTACTCCCGTGCCAGTCACTGCCAAGTGGCAGGCGTCTGTCTGCCTGTCCTCTGCTGCCATCAGCAGGGAGACAATGTCAGCCCAGCTGTGTTGGTGACAGCGGTAGACGCCCTCCCTGCTGGGTGCATGGCTAGACGAAGAACGTGAGAGTCCATTCAGATGTCCCTGGTTATTTCAGCAGTTTAATAAGATGTTGACAGGCTTTGATAGCATCTTATTAATTAAAGATGCATGGGTTTGCCCTGGCTGGTGTGGCTCAGCTGGTTGGCGCGTCGTTCCATAACCAAAAGGATGCAGGTTCGATCCTTGGTCCAGGCATATAGAGGAGAAAATCAATTGATGCTTCTCTCTTGCATCAATGCTTCCCTCTCTCCCTCCCTCTCTCTCTAAAAGCAAAGAAAAAAATGTCCTCAGGTGAGGGGTTCCATTCCACACGGAGGGGACAAAGTGATCCTAGGGATTGGTACTTTTCCACTTTCCATCAACAGAGGAGCAAATGGGAGTCGGGGTGCACATGAGTATTTGCTGCTAGTCAGGCACATCTGGGTGACCCTTCATGGAGAGGTGACGTATGTACATCTACAGGCACAACAAACATTCTTCCAGACTCCATCCTGCTGTGTTTTCAATGGCCATCTTACTAATCTACGAAGAATCTCCATTCCAATGCTCTGTGTCAGGTGGGGTTAAACACACCACAATTTCAGACCACTGATGACTTTCCACTGGACAGAAAACATATAGTTAATTCTACATGCTGGCATTCCCCTTGGCATGCAGAAGGGCCACTGGCCACACAAGCTGTGAATGTGACTGAAGGGAAAGTATAAAGGGAAAGTAAGGCCTTAACTCAATAGGTGCCACCAGGTGGCCCATACCTTCCAGGTAACTGGCCAGGGTGCCATGTCCACCAGGGCCTCAAGCAATCTTGATTTTTGTTCTCTGTATCCTACCAGTAGGTATATAAATTACTTTTAGTTTGTTTTATCCAACTAACACATGGATATGGCAATAAAAATAAATAAAAGTTCGATAGTCTAGGGTGCCAACAACCACAGTGGGTCCAACAAATAACTGAGGCTGTGGGTTGGATGTGGCTTACCAGCACCGTGTGGGACATCCTAATGCCCAGGACCATGCCACCCCTGCAGGGCCAAGCCATGCACCACAGCCAACATCCAACCATGTCTCGTTTCTCATGGTCCATCACCACTTAAGGTCCTGTCACAGGTTCATGGGCTTCACATTTGGACAATGACATGTTTATAGCCTTTTTTGCTCAACCTCATACTTCTAATTCACCATTTTTCCTAATAAGGAGAAGAGAAGCTGGATGGGACTACTGGAACTGGGTTCCCGGGTCTGGGGTTTACTACATCTATGATAGCACCCAAGTTTCTAAGGCTCCAGAGAGTTCCAAACATGCACAAGACCTCAAGAGATGTATATCCACCTCCTCGCTGCTGCTACTCTAAAAAGCTGGCTCTGTTTTTTCTTTGATTAATTCCTCCCTTGCATTTTGTTCTGTCCTTTCAGAGATTTTTCTAGTAGTTGAATATTGGGTTTCCCATATTGGACTTTTATACATATTATATTTTTCCCAAGTTTTTTTCTCAGACTTTTGCCCTTAGATGCTGGGGTATTTCCTTAAGTTTGTTGTCCATTAAGCCTACCTTTGTACATTGACTTAGTTTGGTAATTATGAATGAAGATTTTTCCCTCTGGTTTTTCCTTTTTTATTACTTTAATTAAACTTTCATTTTGAGATAACTGTCATTCACACATAGTTATAAGGAATGATATAGAGCCCATGTGCCATTTACCCAGCATCCCTCAGTACTGACAGAAGGTAATGTCCTAGTCACACACTGACATTGAGGCAGACAAGATACACAACATTCTTCTCCCCATGTCCTTCCTCGTGCTCTAGGCACCAGCCCCTGGTCGTTACTAACCTTTTCTACACTTCTGTGACATTACTACTTCAAGAATATTATACAAATGGAATTACACACTGTGTGACCTTTGGGTTTGCCTTTATTCACTTCACATAATTCACTGGAGGTCCAACAAGCAGTCACATGTATCAACAGTTTTTTGACTTTGATTGCTGCATGGCATTTCCTGGTATCGATGTTTGCTTCAACATTTACTGTTGAGGGACATCAGGCTTGATTGTACTATAAATAAAACTTCCAGTCCTGGTTGGTGTGGCTCAATGGATTGAGTACCAGAGTGAAAACCAAAGTCTGTCTTGTTTGATTCCCAGTTGAGGCACATGCCTGGGTTATAGGCCAGGCCTCTGGTTAGAGGCACTACAGAGGCAACCACTCATTGATGTTTCTCTCCCTTTTCCCTCCTTTCCCCTCTCTATAAATATAAATGAAATTTTAAGCCCTGGCTGGTGGCTTAGTGGATAGGTGCCAGCCTGCAGAACCCAAAGGTCACTCGTTCAATTCCCAGCCCGAGTACATAGCCAGGTTGCAAGCCAGGTCTCCAGCCAGGTCCGTAGCTGGAGGCAGGTGAAAGGCAACCATACATAGATATTTCTCTCCCTCTCTGCCCCTCTCTGGAAATAAAAATTAAAATCTTTTAAATAAATAAATAATAAGTATAAATAAAAACAAATAAAATTTTTAAAAAGCAAAGCTTCCGGAAACATCGTGTACAGATTTCAGGGTGAACATAAGTTTTCTTCTCACTAGAATAAATGCCCAGGAGTGTAACTTTAGTTTTTAAAACAATACTAACCTGTCTTCCAGTGTGATGTCAACCTATAATCCAATGACAATGTCTAAACAATCCAGTTTCTCCACATCATCATCAGTGTTCAATGTTGTCACATTTTTTAAATTCTAGCCATTGTTATAGGTGTGCAATGACCTCTTACTATGGTTTTAATGTGCACTTCTCTGATAGTGAAGAATTCAAACATCTTCTCATTTACTTCCATGCCATTAATGTACCTACCTTTCCACATAAGTTTTGTACATTGTGTGAAAGACTTGCTGAGATTAGTTATATGGTTTCCTGTTTGTTTGTTTGTTTGTTTGTTTTTTAATAGATTGTTTGGAATCTACAAAAGCAATCCTGTCATTTGCAGTAGGAACAGTTTTATTTCCTCCTTTCTAATCTGTATGCCTTTTATTTCCTTTTCTTGCCTTATTGCACTGGCTAGACCTTCCAGCACTATGTTGAATAAAAGAGTTGAGAGCAGACATCTTTGCCTTGGTCCTGATCTTAGGGGACTAACTTTCAATTCTTCAACCAGTAAGTATAATGTTTGGTGTAGTTTTTTTGCTTTTTGTAGATGCTCTTTCTTAATGTAATGGTATACTGGATATTTTTTGCAAATAACTGCAGAAAACAGTGCTAATATTGATACACACATACACACTGAAAAGGGTATCCCCATCTGCATGAGGTTCTCAGGTCAAGGTGTGGATCCAATCTAATCTGGGGCTAAACTAGACCTGGCTTCACTGCATCTCAAGTTAGTTGCAATTTGTCTCTAGCTGCAAATGTTTTAAGAATGGGATCAGGAGTTTCTCTGAAACAGGTATCAGCAAAGGGGGCTCTGGGGTTTCTGTGCTGTGTAGCCCAGTCATCCATATTCTAAACCATCAGAGCTTCCTCTCTTGACAGAATGTTGATTGCTGAAGATTCTCTGTGTGGGCCAGGCTTTCTGCCTTTCAGGGGGTGCTCTCTGCCCCGCCTGCACTGCAGTGCCATCTGCAAAGGTCCAGCAAGTCCCCAAGGCTTTCCCTCATCACTTCTGTTGCATCCAGAGCTTCAGGGCACATCCAGCAAAGACGACTGAGAGACTGCATCCGTTGTCCTGCATCACCCTCAGACAGAGAGGACAGCACATTTGCTCAGGACCCACTGCACTAGAACCTGTGTGACTCACAACACCACCCCACAAGAGAAAATAATTCATCATTCATTGTTTACCTGGTACACTTCAGTTTGGGCACTCATCACGAGTTCCGGAACAGATTAACCATGAGTACCAAGGTGCCGCTGTATTGGTTTCATCTCCTACTCCATCTCACCTCACTTCCTCCCTCTGTCCGGCCTCAGAATCATATCTCCAAAAAACCCAGCAGCCTGTGAACTTGACTCTACCTCCGTTTCCTAGGAAACCCAGGACAGGGCAGCATTTTTCTCAAGATGTATTTGAACTGTTCTTAGCTTTCAGTAAAAAGAGCAATCACAAGGTATTGCCATCAGACAAGGAAAGACTTTTGTTGTTGTTGTTTTAAACTACGTAGTGTATCACACACAATTTACATAGCAAATGACACTTCTGCAACCAACTGAAAACTTTTATTTAAAACAGTCTTCAAAGTGTCAGACCCTGGGGGAAAGAGGAGTTATGGCGGAATGAGTAGAGCTTCAGTTGGAAATGATGGAGTGTTCTGGAGATGGTTGGTGGTGATGGTTGAACAACAACATGAATGCACTATATATCATTAGGCTGTGCATTTAAAATTGGTGAAAAACTCCCTGGCCGGGTGGCCCAATGGGTTGAAGTCTTGTCTCATATACCAAAAGGCTGCAGGTTTGATTCCCAGTCAGGGCACAGACCTAGGTTCCGGGTTCCATCCCCAGTCAGAGAGCATATGGGAGGCAACCAATCGATGTTTTTCTCTCTCCCCCTTCCTCTCTCTCTAAAACCAACCATAATCATATCATCCTCAGTTAAGACTTGAACAAATCAGCTAAAACCATGAACTTTATGCTATGGATATTTTACCACAATTTTTTTGAATGTCAAACCCCAAGTCGGTGAGAGGAGCCCCTCAACAGAAGAAATGCAGAGGTAACACCCAGCATGACTGGGCGTTGGTTGGACCCGGAACATGCACTGTTCAGCCACCCGTAGGGTTCAAATATCCTGAGTCTGAAACCTTCACTGTTGGTTACAGCTGCGTCCTGCTTCTGAAAGGGGCTCAGTGAACAAGTGTCTGGTTATATTTCAGGTTGTTAGCCAAGTACATGATCAGAGTTAACATCTCTTCACAAGGTCTGAGAAGACCAGAGCCAGCCCAGGGGGCTCCTCTCCTTGGAAACCTTGGGGCACCCACCCCTCACTGGGGGATCCTGTGACTCCCCTGCAGTCTCCTCCCCCTGGTGCCCTGGGACTCCATATGGCCACACAAATAGCCTTTTGCTACCACCTTAGCATCAGTGACTGTCCCCACTCATGAGCTCAATGTCAGATCACACTGAGGCTGAAGTGAGACTTAAGGAACAAAATGCCACACAGGGAACACATTACCATGTGCCCCTGAACCCTGTTTCTTCCACGGATGTCAACTCTAGCTTTGCACGCAGCCACTGCTTTCCCGGGACTGGTTCTTGGGAGGGTGGGAGGGCCATTTTAACAGGTCTTCACTCTTTTAAGCACTGGGGTCCTCAACTGTTGAATTAGGCAACTTCGCCCCCTCCAGAAATCACAGCAACTCCACTGAATGACAAAACCCCCCTTTGCAAACAGGGAGACAAACTCAACAGAAAGCTATCGATTTCACAGTCAGGCATCAATCAAAGAACAAAGAAAGCTGGATTATCCCAGCACGCGTGGATGGAAGAATGGAAGCTTAAAATGTATCCGGTGTGTTTATCTAAGATTCTTCACAATCCTCTTGTTTTCCCCAGAGTGATTACGGGAAGGACTCTGGCGCAGAGTCCCCTCCAAGGGCCATCACAGACAGAGCCTTGTGGTGGCCACACAGAGGCCAATCTCTCCTGACACCCTCTCTGACTCACTTTCCTAAACAAAAAAACACCCTCCGCACAAAGAAACCCTTTTCCTCCTTGCGCGCAGGCTAACACCCCACTTCTTACGTCAGCTGTCACCATTTCACCCGTAGCCCCTTAAGGAGGGAGTAACAACCTGTGACTGAGGATGGCTTCTGATCCAAAATCTATTTCTGAAAAAAAAAAAAATCTGTTTCTGAAAATGAACTGCGTGGACCTGGACATGGCGTGGGAGCCTCATGGGAGCAACGTGGGCCTGGGGGGCAGTGAGGAAGCCAAGTGGGCCAGGTATGGTGTGGAAAAACACTAACATATTAACTCTGAGACATAAGCAATGATCGATCGCCTTCAGGCCACAGGCCTAGGACATCAGGGCAACTCTGCAGAGAAGGGAAAAGTGACAGGCTGCCCAGAGGAGCTGAGTGGCTTTCATGTGGCTCCGGTCAAAGCTGAGGATCAGTGTTTGCTTGAGAAACACCCCAGACTATTCTGACTACCCTGAATTGGGCGCACACTGAGCATCCTTGCACCTCACTGAGCAGCGGACTCCCCTCCCCCCAGCACCGGCCCCCTTACCTCCCAGACAAGTGCCAAAGGCCAGCGAGTACATGAGCGGCGGTGTGGGCAGGCTGACTTCGGGGTCCTGACTCAGGTTCAGCAGCACGGGAATCTGCAGAGGGAAAGAACACTGCTGTCACTCCCACAGAGGCCCAGAGGAGCTGCCATGCTGATCGAGCGCCAAAATCCAAAGCATTTTTGCAGCCGTCAAACAACAGGGAGCACAAGATATTCAACAGGAAGCCAATGCGAGCTTTGGAATCCAGGCAGCCTTGAGTCTGAGCCCTCAGTTTGTCTCTGTGTCTGACCATATGACCGATGGGCCCTCCTTCTCTTCCACTACCCCTAGCTCCTGCTGTGAACCTTAACTGGGTCACGTCACAGGGAACTTCACACCACACCTGGAACTGCACCCACAGCACCACCCACCTAGGCAAACTCCATGCACAGCCAGGTGCCAGGCTCTTCCTTTCCCATCTGCCTCCCTGGTGCTCAAGCACAAGCTTAATAAAACCTGCCTGGAAATCTCCACGGGGTTTCCTCCTGATTTCTATCTCAAGGAACCCAAGAAGCTCAACACTGGTGACAAAGAGATGCATCAAGTCAGCACCTGGGACCTGTGGGGCAGCAGTGACAGGGGCTGCCCGGCTGCCCGGGGAAGGGGGAATGTAGGGGAATCTATGTGGAGAGGTCATGTCTCAGGTCAGCAAAGGACAGGGTTGAGGGGGACAGCCATTACCGCTGGCAAAGACAATCGCAGGCAAAGGCACAAGAGAGACGACCAGCATCATGCTGAGGAACAATGGCCCCAAGTCCAACTCACTAAATACCTTCTTGCGCCAGGCACTCGCTCTCAAGTAGGAGGACACAGCTGAGGACAGGCCTGGACAATGACCTGGATGACTGTCCAGTGGAGCTGGGCAGAGTGCTATGGGAACCCATAAGATAAGCAAGACAGTGGGGCGGAGGGGTGTAGAAAGCATCACAGGGAAGGCATTTAAGGAGGTATTAAAAGAGGCTCCGAGGAACTCCCTTTGAGGAACTCTTGTTCAGGAGCCCTGGCTCCCCAAGGCAGAAGCCAAACCTTATCTCCCCTCCCCTCCCCCTCACACTAGAATAGGCACATGACATGGGCTCCTGCAATCAGATACTCCTGCTACACAGGGTGACTTGGGAGGTCTGCAGAAGTGTCACATGCCACCTGCAGGGTGGAGTGAAGAGGTCCCAACACTCAGAGGCCAGCATCTGGGGCAAGCCCGAGTCTCCGTGCAAAGTAGCAGATGTTGGGGCTCCATGGGGTAGACATCCACCCAGGATGTCCTTCAGAAATCCCATGAACCATGCATGTGCTATCTTTAGATAAACTCCTGTTCTTCTGTAACTAAAGTGTGTCCTGTTGATTGCAATGTGACTACAGCTGTGTGCATTAGACACAGAATGATCCCCACTAATGACAGGAATAAAAGCAGTACCAGCCAAACCAGGTTGGGGGTCAGAGTTCTTAACTCTCTCCCAAGGATATGTTTATTGGTTTTAGGGAAACAGAAGTGGGAGAGAGAGAGACAGAGAGAGAAAGCCAGAGAGAGAGAGAGAGAGAGACATTGATGTTAGAGAGAACATACATGGGTTGACTCTCATATGTGCCCCAGCCAAGGGTCAAACCCACAACCTAGGTATGTGCCCTGACCAGAAATCAAACCCATGACCTTTTGGTATATGGGATGATGCTTCTACCAACTGAGACCACCGGCCAGGGCAGGAAACAAGATTTATCAGTCCAAGAGAAGTCAGAGAAAAATATAATCAGCAAAGAAAAGGCATCATAAATGCAAAACCGTAATAAAATAGTAGAAATAAATACTAGTCCATTGGTCAGCACAACCTGAAATGTATAAAACCATTTTCTTAGAAATGGAATATCTGTTTAGAATTTTGAAAATTGACTTGCGAGCCCTGGCTGGTAGCACAATGGGTATAAGGTGCATGTCTACTTCCTGCCCGGGGACTGGGACAGGTCACTCTGTGCCACTTCCAGGCTAGAGAGGAAACCCCATTCCCTGCTGTCCTCTGACACAGCCACGTGGACTCCACGTGCTGACCTGTGAAACCAGGTGACAGAGCTGTGGGTTCCCGGGGCTGCAGTTACTCATGATGCTGTTACAGCATCTGGTTTCCATCCATGTTGACACATGAACCAAGACTCCTCCCTTCGTCCCTTCTCCAGTGCACCATCCACTGAATGGCTGTGCCCCAAATTCAGGAGGGTGGTTCCCGCAGGACAGGAAAGTGTGCTGGGGAGTGAGGGAGGAACAGAAAATGTTACATTCCCCTATAATATTTTATTTCTTAAAAATAAAAAAGACAAGAAACCTGAGGTAGAAAGGAGAGATGTTCCAGCTTCCCCATCGGCAAATGGTCAGCACACAGGTATGTGTTATCTTGTGAATCCCTAGATATATTTTTTTATTTTAAATTTTAATCCAATTCAGGGGATGCAACTATCAAAAGTATCCTTCCACCCTGGTTGGGTGGCTCAGCTAATTGGAGCATCTTCCTGTACACCAAGAGGGTGTGGGTTCGATTCCCAGTCAGGGCACATGCCTGGGTTGCAGGTTTGATCCCCAGTTGGGGCACGAATGGGAGGCATGTTCCCCTCCCTCCCTCCTTCCCTCCCTCCCTCTCTAAAATCAAGAGACATGTCTTTAGGCAAGGATTTTTTTTTTTAATTTATATAAAGTATCATTTTGTAAGAAAATAGAGGAATCTACATTGTCACCAGAGGGGCGTGTCTTTCAGTTCAAGAGAGGATCTGGGCCCTGAAACCTGGAAACAGCACCCCACCACCACCGCCACCCCAGAAAGTGGGGTGCATCAGCTATGAGCAAGTGGGGCCACAAACAGGTTAAGGTTTGGTGACAAAATCCTCGGGCTGTGGCCACACCAACAGCGTAACTGATTTCAGAGCCCATTTCAGCCTGAATGCAGGCTCCATTTCAGCTGTGGATGGCTTCTGATTCCAAATCTGTTTCTGAACACCCATATGGGCCACCTTGGCATGAGGAGCCTGCCACGGCTCTGCCTGAGAGGTGCCGCTGTTCCCGGGTCCTACGGGGCCACAAAGGTGCCCACTGAGCTGGGCCCTGGACATCCAACACCACCCAAATGCCTTCTCTCACCCAGGACTTCACGAAAACACACCAACAGCCACGGAGGCCTCTAGGAATGACCAGACCCAGACTGAGTAAAAGCGGCAGCTAGGTGGTTGGAGGGCCAACCTGGAGGCACTGAGATTCCAGGAGTTGGGTGGGTGACAGTCCCACATCCTGTGATGCAGAGAAGCACAGCCAAGGAGGCCGAGCCAGCCCTTGGCCTCTGGGCCTGTGTCCCTGCTTTATGCTTTTAGACCCTGGTGTTCTGACCATGATGTGTGTGATAGAATGTCGTGGGAGCCCCTGCCCAGGTGTCCTGCAGGGGTGGGGCACCCCTGAGCCCCTGGGGTCCTGCTCCTGCCTGTACTTTGTCATACCAAAGGCTCACAGTGCTGCCATAAGCTAAGTAATCAACAACATCAGAGGGCACAGTGAAGATGGGGCTGCCGCCCTGTGAGGGCCTCCCCTGTGCACCCCCAAATAAGCTGAGTCAGGAGCACAAGGACAATTTGCAGTCCTGTCCCTGCCCGAGCCAGGAGCCATGCAGGCTGGAGAGCATAGCTTCCACGTTTTACGAATTCCTTATGGAAATAGAAGGTAAATGCCTTCAACCAGCCTGTTTCTGGGCATCTGCCAATGGCCTTTAGGAGCAAACTGAAAAGACCACCTTTTCTTCCCATGATCGGCAGCCGCTGTCCATGGGGCTGTCCCAGGACGTGCTGCCCACTGTGACCACCCCCGGCTCCCAGACAGCTAGCTGGACTCTGCAGTCTGTCCCCTGAGCCTGTGGTGTAGCCAGGGCCCAGGGTCCCACCTCCACCTCCCCTGGCAAGAAGAGTGAGCCCAATTGTGCCCAAACTGAGAGCTAGACCCCCATGTCCACTCACCATGGTAGCTGTGAATGGAATGTTGTCAATCAAGGAGGATGCGAGGGCTGACACCCAGACCACCAGGACAATGGCAGCTGCAAGACGTCGATCCTCTGGGACCAGCTGGAAGGAGCAGATACAATGTCAATCACATGAACTCAGGACACGCAGCTCCCGTGTCCTGGCATGCGCAGCTCTCTGTCCCTTGTCTGTCACATGGGGAGGCCCAAGAGAGCCCAGAGGCCAGGTTCCATGGGTAAGAAGGGAGGAGTCCCAGGCACAGCCAAGTCCTTATGCCTGGTGGCAGGCTCACTGGTCACACCAGTCACACCCACCTGCTGTCCCAGTGCAGCGCAGGGGCTGGGACCTCTCACAACCTTTTATCGAGACTGCTGTCTGTCTGAGACAGATTTTACCCGAAGGCTAATACACGAAGCAAAATTACAGGCACCCATAATTACATATATATTTTAAAGTCTCCCTTCCAGGCTACCCAGGGTAAAACAGGTCCCTGACTGTGCTTTTTCACATAATTAATGTGACCTATTCTTGCCAGATTTTTTAAAAAACAAAATCAAAGGCGCAGTGGCTAGAGTGCACTGTACCAGCCGCGTGTAACGTACCTTGATTAGCAAAGTGGTCTGCTCTCCGATGTATTCTATTAAGTGTAGATGTGCCAGCGCCTAGAAGAAATGGACATAAGATGAGCATCAACTTAAAGCTGAGAACACATGGAAACATTAAAGTTGTGTCTTTGAGGTGGAAATAAGGGAACAGAAGGTAGGCCCAGGCCCTCTTTTCTTCTAAAAGATCAGCCTCAGATAGTCATCTATACGTTGCTCTCTGTCACACGGGCTCGCTGAAGAGTCACCAAGAAACGAGCCCAAGAATGTCCCTTGTCAAATGAAATTTCCGTGGAAGGCTGTCTCACTCTCAGACCTCCACGCAGATCTTTCAAGAAATGTGCACCTCGCGTTTCTTTTCAAAGCTAAGCATCATGCAGTTTTAAAAGAATAAAAAGCAGAGGGGACCCTGGCTGGTGGTGTGGATTGAGCACCAGCCTGTGAACCAAAGGGTCGCCAGTTCGATTCCCATTCAGGGCACGTGCCTGGGTTGCGAGTTTGGTCCCCAGTCAAGGACACCTACAAGAACAACTCGTCCATCTTTCTCTTCCTTTCTTTCTCCCTCCCTTCCCCTCTCTCTTCCAAAAAGAAAAAGAAAAAAGTTATGGAGCCCAATATCAGGAAAATTGTCAACAATATCCGTATAACTTTGTATGGTGACAAAGGGTTACCAGACTTACTGTGGTGGTCACATCCTAGGGAATGTCACTGCCAAATCACTATCGTGTACACCTGAAACTACCATCATATCAGGTGTCAACTCTACTTTGATAAATAGTATGGAAAGTTTGTCTGAGACCACAGCTGCTGTAGTTCTGGTTCACACATCCTACAGGGTCTGCCTGATCCCAGCCTGGTCCAGCGTCCAAGATTTTGGCAGAGGCCTCAGCTTCTGCCGTGTTCGCTAAGCTTTGCTATTGGTCTGTGCCGGGAGGTGATCAGAGGTGGGTATGGATGGCTCTTCTCTCAAACAGACCTCTAGGCCTTTGCCAGGCTGATTCAGGTCTGCCCCACATGTGACTTGTTCAGAAACTGGGCTGGCACTTGTGCAAAGGGATGCCCAGAAATGGGGTGAGGCACCCTCTGGCTCTCTTCTGAGGTCCCCCTGCAGTGCTGCTTGCCCTGGCTCCTCTGGATGGGAAGACAGGGATGCTAGGAATTTGCCAACACTGTCGGCACCCCACCCCACTACTGACACCTGTCCTGAAGGGAAACCTGGGACAGAGAAACAGGGAAACCAGCCCTAAGGGGGTCCCTTCCCCAGGCATTGACTTCCCTCTCTAATCCACCTGGTTTTATTTTTCAGAATCTAGGAATAGTTGATTTTGTATTTTGTCCAACATTTTTGTTGTAATCATAGAAAAACTGAAACTCAACATTTTTTCTTATTATGAAAGCCAGTTCAATTGCCCTCTTCAGCTAACTTGTAGATGTGAAAAAGGTTAAACAGGCCATTTTTCCTGCGACAAATCTTCCCCAGATGACCTCTTCAACCTACAGTCACCACCAGGGACCTGGGCAGGGCGCAGAGGGGACCCTGTGTCCCCCTTGGAACCCTCATGGGGTAGGAGAGGCCAGGGTGAGTCACAGAGAAATTCTGGATGAAAAAGGACAAATGCGGGTCAGCCTGACCCTGGTCGCATTTCAAAGGAAACACTCAAAATCATCGGTAGTGAGGTGAAGGCGCAGAATATCCCTGTTCCAAAGGTCAAGTAGAAAGTCCAAGCGTCTCAGGGCCTTTGATCAAAAGCACTTTGCTCTACTTTTCCTGGCTGATTTTTCCTTTTTCATGATATCCTATCTTACTTTCCAACTGGCTCTGTCGAAATCTGATCTGAGCAAAACACTCAGATTTTTTAAATCTCTAAAACAAACAGAAAGTTCTAACAAGTCTCACAGTGATATACTCCACCATTTCCACAAATATTGGAATACATTATGATTGGAATTATTTTCATTGAACTTGAATTACACCACTACTGTTGATGATTTGAGAGCTATGAATAGATTAGAAAAAGGCTATCAGAACTAATAGAAAGCTTGTTATGAACTGCTTTTTTGCTACAGACATTTAAAAATAAAAATGGCTCTGGCCAGGTGACTCAGGTGATTGGAGCATAGTCCCGTGCACCAAAAGACTATGGGTCTGATCCCCAGTTAGATGTGTGTAGGAGGCAACCAACAATGTTTCTCTCTCACACTGATGTCTGTCTGTCTGTCTGTCTCTCTCTCTCCCTTCCTTTCTCTCTAAAATCAATAAACATATCCTAGGGTGAGGATTTTTTTAAATGATAAGGAACCTGTTATGAATCTTTTTTACAACAAGCATTTAAAAAGAAGTGTCTGTGTGTCCACTCTCCCCAGAACGTGTGTCTTCCCAGTGACCTTGCTGTCAGTCCTGTCTGCATGGTGGCATCACCACCCAGGGGCTCAGCCACAGACAAGCCCAGCACCTAGCTGACCTTCCCACTCGAATGCCCACAGCAAAGCTGGCTGACCACTTTCATCTTTAAAAAGTAAACTTCTCTCATGTTCATACTTGACCTTAGAAGGCATCTAAAGGCATCTCTAGTTTAGACCAAAGACAATTTCCTGACAATAGACAATAAAATGCTCAACATCACTAATCAGAGAGATGCGAATTAAAACCACAGTGAGATGTCACCTCACACCTGTCAGAATGGCCGTCATTAACAAATCAACAAACAAGTGCTAGCAAGGATGTGGAGAAAAGAGGACCCTTGTGCATTGTCGATGGGAATGCCGACTAGCGCAGCCACTGTGGAAAACAGTATGGCATTTCCTCAAAATGTTTGAAAAGGGACTGCCTGTTAATCCAGTGATTTCACTTCTGGGAATATATTGTAAGAAATCCAAAACACTAATTCAAAAGAATACATTCACCCTAGGTTCACTGCAGTGTTATTTACAACAGCCAAGATATGGAAACAATCCAAGGGGTCTATGATAGACGAGTGGATAAAGATGAGTGGATATGCACAATGAAAAATTACTTGGCCATTAAGAAGAATGAAACCTTGCTATTTGCAATAGCATGGATAGACCTAGAGGGTATTATGCTAATTGAAATAAGTCAGATAAAGAAAGACAAAATACAACATGATCTCATTAATATGTGGAATCTAAAGAGCCAAACAAATAAATAAAATTGAAACAGATACAGAGAACAGACTGCTGGTTTCCAGTTGGAGCAGGGTTGGGGGATTGGGTGAAAAAGAATAAGGGGATTAAGAAGTACAGATTAGTAGTTAGAAAATAGTCCCAGGGATGTAAAGTACATCATAGGGAATAGAGTCAATAATATAGTAATAACTATGGTATCAAATAGGTAGTTGAAATATCAGTTACCTATGATTGCCGTACACCTAAAACTAATACAAAATGATATTGAATGCCAACTGTAATTTTAAACTAAATAAATAGAGGCATCTATCATTTTCAAACTAATTCTATTTTTGTATTTCATGAAAGAGGAACACAGAAGTGGCTTAAATAATTATTGATAAACACCAAATTAAAGAAATAAACCTTACTTTTGTTGAGTGCTTTTCATCATGATAGTACTGTTTTATTTTTTAAGGCAAGAAGAATGAGCCATACTGACCTTGAACTCATGAGATACACAGATTGGGTATCACTCTCAGGGCGGATCACATGTAGGCAACTATGTTCCCCGCCAGCCTATCTCAACATGAATTTTTCTCAGGAATGACCATTTCTTCACTCATTCACATCATGTTATTTCTCAAGTGACTGTCACATTTCTCATGACAGTGGAGAACATGAGATATGTGACTTTTATGTTATAAGCCATAGCGCTTATGAATAAAGGTAACTTATACCACAAAGTAACTCATACAAGAAAATGGTGGCGGTCCTGACTGGCATGGCTCAGTAGATTGGATGTCATCCCACAGGGTGAAGGGTCACTGGTTCAGTTCCCGGTCAGGGCACATGCCTAGGTTGCGGGTTTGATCCCCAGTTGGGGACATGGAAGAGGCAACTAATTGATGTTTCTCTCACACATTGAGTTCCTCTCCTCCTTCTCCCTCCTCTTCCCCTCTCTCTAAAGAAATAAATAAATAAGTTATTTTGAAAAAAGAAAATGGCGGATGTCAAGGAGAATTTGGAAGGCCTCCACGAAGACTGTTTGGAATTTGGCATGAGTTATTACCCATGAACGTGAAATTATTACATGCAGCCTTTATGTAAATTAGAGCCTTTATGTTGTCTATTATTAGCACTGTGATTACTTTCGGTGACAGAGCCCGGGCACAGCTAGCGAGGTCCCTCTGGCAGAGACACAATTAAACCCCGTCGCATAGGAGGCCTTTCCAAGCCGCCTGGACACCCCAGCAAGGAGTGGGATGCAAAGCAGGATCAGTGCCTGCCTTGGGGAACTCACTGTTCAGGAAACAAGAAAGCACTAAAGCTTAGGATAGCAAAATTATTTATTTTTTATTTTTTGCTTTCTTCTCACTTGGAGATTCTGATAAAAATAGTCTCCCAAGAAGCCTTCTCAGAGCTCATCTGAGAACCACTGTCCACGCAGCACCTGTGACAATTACACCGACTATCATATCCCTGGACATGAAATGTGATTTATAAGCATAAGTAACTACTTTATCAATGTGAAATCTTTGCAAACCAGTATTTTATACAACTCAGTCCCATTTTTTTAATCCTCATCCTGAGGAAATGATTACTGATTTTCGAAAGAAGAAAGGGAGGAAGGGAGGTGGGTGGGGGGACATTGATATGAAAAAGAAATATTGATCAGTTGCCCCTGACATGGGTTCAAACCTGCAACCTTTTGGTGTATAGGGTGACACTCCAATCAACCAAGACACCTGGCCAGGGCCCATTCCTTGTCATTGGTCTGACAAATACTTGTTGATCGCTTACTATGTGTCAGATACTGTTAGGCACATTAAGGATTCAACAGTAACCAAGAGTGACCAAGCATTTACTGCTTCCTGGGGCTTTATGTTCTGGAGATGGGAGACACACAAAAACACAATTTATATACACAAGTAATACACATGCAAGGTATGTTCCAAAAGTATCAAGCCAGTGTCGATATAATTGAAACAGTTTATGCAGCCAACACTTTTAGGACAGACCTCATATACACACATAGTCACACACAAAATATATTCACACATTTGTTATAATACGAAATAGATACTAATTTGTTGGGAGAAAGGAAAAGCAGAATTAAAGAATGAGCCAGTGACAGGAGGGCTCTCTGCACTGGGCCATGGGTGGGTCCAACCCAGGCAGGGCTGTACCAGCCACCAGCATGCTCAGATGGAGCCCCAAGTGGAGTTGACAAGTCGAACCCACACTCAATGAGGAGGCCACTGGCTGAGTTCAGTGAGCAAAAGCACGTGGTGGAAGACAAGGTGGGGGTAGTGCTATTGGGTCATTCATAATCTGTAAGCGAGGCTGAGGCTCTGCATTCTGTTCCAAGTGCAATGTCCATGCCACACCGCCATCTAAATCACCAGATGCCACTGTCCCTGCCAAAGACTCTGAGGAAATGAATGGTGTTCACAGCACACAGAGGATATGTGCTGTTCAACATTTTCCCAAGAAGATCCAAGGGAAAACCTCTCAATGCCACCAGGCAAAGTGGAAGCAGCGTCTCAAGAGTCTCAAGCCAAAAGCCTGCCTGGGAAGTCACTAAATCTACTACGGCCTCTAGGAACTCTAACCAACCAACAACGCTTGTTTTAGTCTTAGGATTATAGATAAAGATGGATTTAAATGTATATATTTTTTGTTTTTTATTTATTTTTTTTAGATTTTATTTATTATTTTTAGAGAGAGGGGAGGGAGAAAGGCAGAGAGGGAGAGAGACATCCATGTATGGTTGCCTTTCACCTGCCTCCAGCTACAGACCTTGGCTGGAGACCTGGCTTGCAACCTGGTTATGTGCCCTGGCTGGGGAATTGAATAATGTATTTTTTAAATATTCAAGCTAATAACTAAGAGAATACTAATACTACCTATTTTAAAACACATGTCTCATCTGAAGGAATAGAAGAAAACTCCAGAAAATGTACCAAATGCAGAGTTCAAAACACTGGTTGAAAGATGCTCAGTGATCCCAGTGAGAACTTCAACAAAGAGATAGAAAACATAAATTAGAACCAGACACAAATGAAGAACACAATAACCAAAAGGAAGAATACATTAGAGGGAACCCATGGTAGGTTAGATGACGCAGAAGACTGAATCAGCGCTTTGAAAGACGGGGCAGCAGAAAACACCCGAGCAGAGCACCGTGAGGAGAGGATGGTGTGAGAAAGGAATCGGCCTCAGAAACCAGAACTGAGCAGCTGTGTTGTGGGTCACATATTCCATTGCTTTTCCCCACCCTGGCCCACTAGCCTTCATTACCATTTGAAAAATAGTTGACATCTAGGTTTCAGGAGCAACTGAATCAACATCGCCTCACGCTGCACAGCAGCGAATGGGGATTGCGTGACTCACATTGGGGACAAGTGGCTTTGTCCTGGACAAAGGCTAAAAACAGATCCTAACAGGCACAAGTGGAGGACTGGACTGGGGGAGCCCACATGGGGTCCCTGACTGGCCTCAGACCTCTCCCCAGCTCTGTGCTCCTGGGAGTGGGCTTCCTGCCCTGACCAAGCAAGCTCTCCTGTCTTCCGGTTTTGTGGGTCCAGCCAGTGGGAGACATGGGCAGGTTTTGACAGGTGGGAAGGATGATTGGGGTATTAACCCACTGGGCTGAACTTCTCCATACCATCTTGGGGTGAGCCTGCCTGGAAACACAGCTTGCAGAGTTCATGTGCTAGGACGAGGGAAGTACCTCAGCCCCAACAGCTTCCTGCAACTCCATACCTGGAATCACCATCCACCCACTGAACTTCCCAAGACGTCTCTGGCATTTGTCCCCAGCAGGGTCTCCTCCCGGGTGCAATAAGTTACTGTCACTTCTTTATAAAAGTGTATTTCATGAAGATCCCTTTTCCCAAGGCCCTCATCAATACCACTTGATGTTTGATCCCAGCTTCCTTTCTTCTTTCTGCCAGAAGGCAGGAGAAGCTCTGTGAGTGACCATGTGCAAACGTGTGCAGCTCAGCCCTTCTTCCAGCAAAGCCACAGCCTCAATGGGAACTGTCCCAGGTATGCGGTGTCCCCGCCCAATACCCAACGGCCAGGGCTCTGAATGGACTCAGCCAACCCCGTGGAGCCTGAAGCCCTGAACCCAGCCAGGGCGGCAGAGTGGCGGGACAGAGAAAGTCCTCCTCCAGGTCAGGCCTTCATTTGGAAGGAAGGGATCAGCTGCAGACCTGGACTCCCGGCCTGGACCTGTTCTCCCTTCTCCCCAAGTGAACTGAACATCCAGTGGCCGGCCCTGGCCCCAGAGCCCACACAGGCACCTGCCCAGGGCACCTGCTCACCTGGTGGCGGCCCAGCAGAAAGGATGTTATCCACCCACGCAGTGAGGCCATGTAACTGGGACACCCTTGAGGGCTCCTTAACATCAAACAGCCAGGAAGGAAGACAAAGGGGCGCCAGCCCTGGGAGCCCGTGTGGGTCTCTAGCGCCCCCTGGTGGCTGCTGTGGGCGTGGCGCGCAATCGCGCCGAGAGGATGGACATCGCACACCCCCGCGGCCCCAGCTTTCGTGTCTGGCACAGTCCGCCCTGCAGCTGCTGTGGCGTTAACCACAGCTTCCATAAATCCCAGCCGCCACTGCTGGTACAGAGGACCACCCAGCGGCCACCCTGAGCTCTGAACACCCACGGGAGCGATGGTGTGCACTCTTCCTCTGCCCCGAGCCAGCCCCTCACTGCTTGATTAAATACTCCAGGGTTCGTGGATCCCCACACACACCTTGGCATCGATCTCCTTACACTCATATCCTGATAATTAAAGAGCCTGGCTCAGAAAGTGTCCACTGGAAGACTGGAGGAAGATTTCAGTCATTTCCTGAATGACTTCAATCGGCCCACCCATTCACTAGAATGCGCCTTTTATTATGGAAAAAAAAACCCTGAGAAATCCCTGCTCCCAAGGGCCATGTCCCCCACCCCACCCTTTCTCCATCCCCATCCCCACTCCACACTGCTGGCTCTTGCACCAAAATCCCACCCTGCCCCCCTCACCCCAGTAGGGACATAGAGCCATCCTTAAGTCCTTCTGGACAGTCCAGGGGTATGGAAGCCCCAGGTCCTTGGGGAAAACTGGGGGCGGGGGTGGGGGGTCCTGTTTGCATGTTCATTATTACCCAGCTCACTCTCTCGTGCTCAGCAATTAATTTTTAATATTCGAAGAACATTTCTTACATACAGGAGGGTGTCTGCATTCCAGAGAAACTTGAAATTAATATTGCACCCCACAGTGCCTGGAAACCACTTTTCCTGTCCAGTTAGAGTAACGTGTGACCCAGAAATGCTTGCATCTTCGAGAAGCTGGAGCTGGCCTCTAAGGAGGGAGGGTTTGTGAAGATACAGGTAGGTCCTTAGATTTTGCTGGCTCCGCACAGGAAAACATTGCATTTAACATGACACCCTCAGATAGGCTTGAACTCTGTCTCTCCCCTGATGCCGCACCCCTGTGAGTTAAAGTCACAGGTCACAGCTCAATTCTGATTTCCTTCGGCCTCTGTGCCTATGTGGAGACACCGTTCCAGCTGGAGGGACCGCCAGCCACTCCTTCCATTTCCCTGGGTCATGAGCCTCTGACATGACCAGCTCAGGGCCCAGGCCAGCCAGGCAGAGGCCCTGCATCCCAGGATGGGCGGTCTTTTTGAGGAGCAGTCAAGAGGGAGTCCTTGACATTGCAGGGCACTAGATCTTGGGGAGCCTTCCCAGAAGAGATGCTTCATATGGCACTTGAAAGGCGAGGAGCCACAGGATACCAAGTGCAAGATTCACCCACAACCCAGATACACAGCAATTTCAGGGTGCTGTGCTGCTGGGATTGGATGGGGGAGGGCAAATGGGGTGTCCAGGCTGTGCACTCTAGGGACCCCACAGGTGGGTGGGTGGGCTCAAACTGGGCAGAGACCTGGCGGGAAAGTGCCTCCCTGGTCCTCAGAGCCCAGGACATGGGAGTGTTGAGTCCCTTCTACTGCTAAGGATGCACAAACACGCACACGCAATCCACACACATGCAAACAAGTTGCAAAATCAGAGAGGTGCGCTGGGACTCAGACTCCAAGCACCAGATCCCCCTCTCCCCACCCCACTGACCCAGAGCTGCTGAGCACAGAGGCAAGTGGATACTGTGACCCTGCTGGGACCCCCTGCCTGGCCTGGGCCACCCCAGCTCATGTTAGGTGACTAACAGACAGTGTTTCCCTTTTATAAATTGGCCAGGGGAGTAGCAGGGGACAAAAGGCCATGTTAGAACTGCCTGACTTCCAAATATCCTCCCCAAAAGGTAAGAGAATCAAGAAGGGGAAAATGAACTACCCCCAAACCATGCTGTCTTCGTAATTGAAGACAAAGAACACCCGAAGTGCAAAGGATCTATAATTTAAAAAGACGACAGCACCCAGCCCCAGCCCACCATCTCCTCCCTCTCCCCCACTAGATTTTACAGAGACAAACCCAACTGAGGACATAGAAGACCCCACAGAGGTCAGGAGCAGAGCAAGAGAGACGCTTCTTTCTGGCAACTAAGTGGTCCAAGTGAGGTCAAGTCAAAAGTACCCTCATTTTGCCAACAGAAGAGGGTGCCTTTCAACAGGAATTGTTAAAAACAAACAACAAAATACAGGCAAACCCAACAGAATTAAATTCACAAAAGAAAGGTGAGGTCACATGCACAGAGCTAGATAGGAAACATCAAATGCTGAAATTTAACACATATCAAGTGAGGAAAATCCTCCTTGGAAAAGGTCCGCAAGGCAGAAGCCCCGAATTAGGCATGCCCCACCAGGCATTTGAGAACACAATCATCCACTGTAAAATCAGAAACAACACATAAATAAATAACAGGGAGGAAGAAAAGAGTTGATTGAACTTAGGAACAACATTTTTAAGAATCCAAAGATTTCTTAGAAATGAGGGGGCAACTAATTACAAGGTGCTCAAGGAACTGTGGACATAAATGAAAATGAAAAAAGATATCAAAACAACCAAGAGAATAAAATGAAGCGGTGGGGAGAAAGAGAAAGAAAGACGAAAGGAAGGAAGGAAGGAAGGAAGATGGAAGGAAGAAAGGAAGGGAGGGACAGAGGGAGGGAAGGAAGGAAAGAAAGAAAAAGAGAAAAAAGAAACAATGAACCACAGAGACAGTAGTGGGAATAGAGGACAGGAAACAAAGCAATAGTATTTGTTTACTGGAGCCTCCAAATAAGAAAAACAACCATGGAATCAATGAAAATCTCAGCTGCTTAGTCTGACCTTAAAGGTTCTACTAGTGACTAGTACTTTGAAAGTGATAGTGGGTAAAAGAGAAAAAAGGAATAAACTTAAAAAGTGAAAGTGGGAACTCATCAAATTATTTTTTTTTTAAGATTTTATTTATTTTTAGAAAGAGGAAAGGGAAGAAGATACAGAGAGAGACATCGATGTGAGATAGAAACTAATCCCCGGGCATACACGCCCCTGGGATGGAACATTAGCCCAGGCAAGTGCCCTACCTGGGACTCAAACCAGTGACCTACTTTGCAGGATGACACTCGATCGACTGAGCCACACCGGTCAGTTCTCATCAAATTATCTTAAAAGGTGTGGGGGCAGGTACTTCAGTGCCATAGGGAGCTTCCTAGTAGTACCCAAACAGTAGGTAATAGTCCCATAGCATTTTCAAAATACAGTCTGTAATGGTCTCTCTGCTGGGAAAATATTTGGTATGAAACATGAGATTGAAAAAAACATGCAACTCCGAGGAGTAATTATGTAAAAAGAGCTCTGAGTAACTTGTGAAAAAGAGAGAAAATAAGAAAAAAGCAAAGCTAAAAGCAACTCACAAACCATTCCTTGGATCTCAGATTCTCTGTATTTCCAAAAGCAATGCCAAATGGATTGCCTCTTGTATTTCCCTGTTCATTCAGCTGCAATTTGAGATGCTGGTGCACCCAAAAGCAAGTCAAAATACTGGTTAACTGCAATTTATTTTAGGATTGCAAAGTTATGCATGGAAAACCTTTATTGCAATAAGAAAAATATAAATTGGCCTTAAGTGTTGTGAAAAACCATCACTGGCTGCTTTCTCAATAAGAAATTGACTTCTAAGAAACACCGTACAAGTTAAAAGAGCCCTGGCTGGTATGGCTCGATGGACTGAGCACTGGCCTGTGAACCAAATGTTGTTGGTTTGATTCCCAATTAGGCCACATGCCTGTCTTACAGGTCAGGTCCCCCGTTGGGAATGTGCGAGAGGTAGCCAATCAACGTATAGGGCGCGTGAGATAAAGTGGCAAAATTTTAGGAAAATAAACAACGTACCACAAAAGTGTTAGTTTTGAAATAAATTTATTCTTGTATGCAAATACATACACATAGTCATTATTTTTTTAATTGTTCAAAAACATCTTTATTTGCTGCACTAATAGACTCAATTAAACTTCGGAATCTTAATCACGCTTTAACTTTTCTTTATCCATGGACATCATCATGTTTTCAGTCCTAGCTTTAACAGCCTCTTTATAAGAATGAGGTTGTTTATTAACTTCTCTCTCTCTCTATTATGCATACATAATAGTCTAAAGGATTTGCATCTGGTGAACTAGGCAGCCAGATTTCCTTTGAACAGAATTCAAGAACATCGACACTGAGAAATTCTTGCACCTTTTTGTCATTCTGTGCTGGTACACGATCTTGTTGGAAGATAAAATGATGTCCATTTGCAACCTGCTTCATCCATGGTAGAACTACTTCTCTCAAAATGTAAAGGTAAACATCAGCAGTCACCTTCAAGCCTTATGAAAGGAAGTGCAGGGTCATGATATCTCCTTCATTGCTGACAACACCTAACACTATCACTGTAGCAAGAAATTTCATTTTCATGATAATTGGGACTTCATTAAGATTCTCATAGAGCCCTGACTGGTGGCTCAGTGTATAGGCACCACTCTGCTAACCTAAAAGTTGCTGGTTCGATTCCCAATGAGGACACATAACCACATTGCAAACCAGGTCTCCAGTCAGGTCCATAGCTGGAAGCAGGTGGAAGGCAACCATACATGGATGTTTCTTTCCCGCTCTTTCTCCATCCCTTTCTCTCTCACTAAAAATAAAGAAATAAAATCTTAAAAATAAAAATATTCTCACAGAGCCACCTGTTGTTTCTTCTGTTATTTGGTCCTGCTGAAAATTCTTTGCATCAGAGAAGAAGATCAGAGGGGTATTTTCTTTGGGATTTTTCCATTTTGTTAGCAGTTGCCTTGCTTTTTCAAAGCACCTTTCCTTTGTCTGCTGGGTCATAAACTGGCCTCTTCTAAGAACATACAATCTGTATCTGATATCTTCAGCAATAATCTTGCAAACTGTTGCATCTGACACCTGCAGTTCTCTTGCTATGGAGTGCATTGACTTTCCTGGATCTTTATTGATGATCTCCTGGATTCTGTGTACAATATCTGGACTTGTGTGATTCTTGCATACCTTATGCATTTTTCTTATTGGTGTGGCAACATCAGGATCAGCATCATACACCTTCTTCACATTGTCAAATGTACACAAAAGGAAGTTGTCGAAGCCTGCAATTTCCTTAGGAGTTCACCCTACACGCAGTCTAGAAACTATGGTTGCACTAACATCGTATTCCTTCAACATGATGGTTGCTCTCAAAATTTAATAATTTATATCTGAAACAATGATGTTAAATCATAACCTTAGAAACATAGTTTTTCCAAAGTAATAAGAAGCACATGAAATAAGGGGATGCAAAGTTACTGCCAATTTTATTGTGCTCACCCTGTATATCTTGCTCACTAATGTTTCTCTCCCTTCTCTGCTCTCTAAAAAGTAAATACATTTTTATATTTATTTTTATTTTCTTTTTATAAAATCCTTTTTAAAAGTTAAAAGAATTAGAAGCATAAACAAAAGCATACAGAGAAAAACATTTAAGTACAAAGAAATTAAATGTCAGCATAGGACTGCTTTGATGTGACAAGTATGTTTTCTTTTTTCATTTAGATGTGACATTACTTTTACCATACAATACATTCCTGCAGCTCAAAAAAACTGAATACAGCCCTGACCACTGTGGCTCAGATGGTTGGGCATCATCCTGCACAGAGAAAGGTCCCTGGTTCGGTTCCCCATCAGGGCACATGCCTGAGTTGCAAGTTCAATCCCCGGTCAAGGTGCATATAGAAGGCAAATAACTGATGTTTCTCTCCCTCTCTTTTTCCCTCCCTTCCCTTCTTTCATAAAAATAAGTAAATAAATAAATAAAATTCCAGTGTCTACTCTATCAACAAAAAAGTTTAAAGTTGAGAAAAAATACACCAAATACCAAATGAAACAGCAATTTACACCTGGAGGAAACCTGTCATTGGGCAGAGACTTTCAAAGTCATGAAACCAGTAACCAGCATGTTCTATTCCACACTCGATGTGTTCAGTGTGGAAAGGATACTGGGAAGAGAAAAGGTGACATTTTGGGGGAGGGAACAAAGGATTCAAAATATACCTCGCAGCTCCCTGAGAGATGGGGAGGGCCTCCAGGGGTCACATGATTACATCTACGCAACCCATTATGAGTGAAGACACAGTCAGAGTTAGGGGACCTGTCCTATAGGCAATGAGAAGGGATGGGTGTGAAGGCTTTCACCCTGCAAGGATTATAAACAAATGGGTTTGTCTTCCACAAGTTCATGTAATTAACTTGAGACATCAATAGGAGAACTTGCAGGAACTTGGACATCACTGAACCTGTGCATTTGAGGGGGACACAAGTTTATAAATCAAGTCTCAAGGTTGAAATGCTTTGTGAGTGGTTTCATAATAACTACTAAAACAAGACATGAGTCCTGGCTGGTGGCACAGTGGATAAGCCGCCAGCCTGCAAACCCAAAGGTTGCTGGTTCGATTCCCCAGTCAGGGCACATAACCAGGTTGCAAGCCAGGTCTCCCGCCAGGTCCATAGCTGGAGACAGGTGAAAGGCAACCACACATTGATGTCTCTCTCCCTTTCTCCATCCCTCCATGCCCTTCTTTCTAAAAATAAGGTACAAAATCTTTTTTTAAAAATACATGTTATTTTTAAAAAGGCAGCCTTTTCCACAATGACACAGACTAGGTAGATAAATGTTACAGAAAATGAAATAGATAATGAAGCCATTACCCCATAAACTTGCTGTAAGAAGTTGCTTTGCTCCAAATCCAACTTAGAGCAAATGTTACTTTATGGCAAATGAATTCAGAACAAGTTTACAAACCCCCAAGATAATGCAAGAGGGAAAAAAGACAAACAAAGGCAATCCAGTCAACTTTATCAGGAGCATGGGTGGCTGAGATTAAAAAGCTGGATAAATTTAAAATAGTCTCATGACAACCTTCACCGTTTTCCACTCAATAAACCTTAGCCTTTCCTCATTCATTAAATAAAACATAAAAACTAGGCGAAGGATCACTGTGCAGAGGTTCTGAGTTCTCACCTCCATCAGTACAAAGAGCGCCGCAAAGAACAGAAGTGTGGCCCATTCCACTCGGTGTAGGATTATCTCAAAATCGTGGATATCAGCTAAAATCAGCAACCAGATGGCACCCAGAATAGCAATCCACCCTGGAAGACAAAGACAAATACATGGACAAAGAGTTGTCGTGTGTTTTAAAAAAAAAAAAAAGATGAGGGAGCACCTGGAGAAAGTGACAAAAGTTGGTGACTGTGAGCAGGTTTCACAAAGGTGATCTTTAGGAGAAAGCTCCAAGGATATGACTTTGCAGGTAAATAAGGGAAGGGCATTCAAGCCAAATTATCTAAGGACAGAGCATCAGGCAAAGTCAGAGAGCGGCAGCAGCTCCACCAAACACCCAAATCCTGTCATGGCCCCACGATCCAAATACTGGCCCCTCCAGAGGTACAGCTCTTGCTGCAAAGCTGTCTATTATAATGTAATATTTCTTGTTCCTGGTCTGTGGTTAAGGTTCAATAACGTGTGCTGGAAGATGACAAGGTCAAATGCTCTGAGCTGTGAAAAGAACCGATGTGCCTCATGGGCTGGTGAATGTCTGAGCTCACTCGGGATGACAGCACAAAACAGCTGCTGACCTGCTAGGGGCACCTTTGTCCACTTGCCAGGCTGTGGGCCACTGTGGGCCAAGGGTTATTGTTTTCTCATAGGAAAGGCCACAGGGTTTGTTTCCTTCCTTATATTTGCTCATCAGTCCTTCTGGTTGAAATCTTTCATTTCATCCTCCACTGCTGAAATCCTACTCTTTTGTCCAAGTCCACATTAAATGCTGCCTTCTGCAACCGGCCTTTCCTGGTCATTCTGACTGGTTGTGATCTCTTCAGCGTCTTCTTCCACCCCCTTCCTCCACTTCCTCACTTTCCTCCTCCTTTTCTCTCCTCTTTCACTTCCTCTCCATCCTCTTCCTTTTCCTCCTCATCCTCCTCCACTTCCTTTTCCCCTCCTCCTTCTCCTTCACTTCTTCCTCCTCTTCTTCCACTTCCTTTTCCTCCTCTTTCCCCACCACCAATCTACCTCTCTGTTTCTTGAGCACCTACATTTGGAAAGTCACACACCTAGCTGTATAATTCTGCACCAGCCAGTGAGAATTCTGAAGCTCAGCATCTTACTTAGCTGTCCAGTCCTTGCTACACTCCTGTGAATCCACACACACCCAGCTCCCCTCTCTGATGGGAGACTGATGAGGACAGTGGTCTCCCTCTGCCTGCAGTGGTGGTGCATGAATGGAGGGCTGGGTAAATAAATGAAAGATTTAATTAAAATGACTTACTTACTTGACCAGCTTGCAATGGTGATGCATGAATGGAAAGCTGGATAAATACATGAATGACTTACTTACTAGAAATCAATGGTCCTCCGAAATATATTAGGAAGTTTAGAGGATGTCTGTCCAGCCTGAAGTGACCTCCTTTCTCTGAGGTCACCTGCAGCCACTCTAAGTCACTCTAAGTCACGTGGCTCCTACCCAGCTAGTCATGACTTCCGATTAGGAAAGGGAGCTAGCCCAACCTGGGCCCAGCAGATGCTACACCAGAAACTAGGGGTCCAAATTGGCCTTTTCTCTCGGTGTGGCTAAAGTTGAGATCCAATAAATCAGGAAACTAACGGGCAGACAAAAGACCAAAAAGAAGAAAAGTACATGGAGAAGCAGGAAGCCAGGAAAAGAGAAGAGAGCATTTAAGAAGGGGCCAATTCAGCTTCCTGAATCTGCACCCCAGGGCCCATCAGCTCAGAGTCTGCCACTTAGCGCAGTATCATTCCAACAATCCCGTTTTAATTGATACTGATCAAGTAGCTAAAAATACTTTCACAAAAATGACAATTAAATTACTCGACAACAGGACACCAAGGGATACTGAGAACACTAGCAATTTCGAAACCATTATCAGGGAAATATAATCACAGAAAAATCTCCAGAACAGAAATCTAATCAAACACATTGTGAGCGAACCTAGGGGGTATTCTGAATTAATTATCAAAAAAGGAGACCCGGGAATTTGCTAATCAAGGTTATAAATTATAAGGCCAAAGTAACAGTGTAAAGCCAGCTCACTGATACTTTTTATAGTCTAATAATCAGTTATCTACAATTCTAGAATCACTTCAGAAGAGTGCATTTTTTAATAAGTTTTATGTCAAAATTCAATAAAACCTGACTTGGACTGAGATGAGGCTACTTGTGGTCTTAACTATCCCACCTCATATACATAGTCACATTTTGCTACAGAAATATTAATGCTTGGATCACAAGGAGTTGGCTGGCTGGCTGGGCCTCTTGGGGTGAGTGGTATTGTATTACATATTACATACATACATAGTAGGGGCAGTGAATTGTGTTTGTAAAATACAAACAAAAATACCTGAATTTTGAAACATGTCTGGCACCAAGAGTTTCAGGTAGAGACTGGGATCTGCTTGTAACAACTTAGCTACCTGGCGTTAACTCCAAGGTATGTTGTGAGGAAAAGACCCCCAAGTATCACCCGGCTGGGTAGACCAGCTAGCTGAAGTGTCATCCCGCACACCAAAGTGGATGGTGGGTTCAATCCCCTATCAGAGTTTTACAGCAGGCAACAGACCTCTCTCCATCAATCAATAAAAGTAAAAGATCTTTAAAATATTGCCATTTATATAAAGGTCACTGCCAAATGCTAACAAAGCTCATGCAAACTCCCAAACATGTTTTGGTTTTTCAAATGCAGGCTGTTGTTTGCAAAAGTGGAACTGCAAATAAAATTAGGAACAAAATCATCTGTGAGCACTGAAAAGAATGATCTGTTGGAACCAATGCTGGTTTTGTTGCATTTGCTCAATTACTTTTGCGTATAGAGGCAAAAGGTTTATAATGTTGAAAATACACTATGTCTAAAGTATAACAACAAATAATTAAGTCGCACCCATAATTTATAGGTTTAACCCACCAAATGCAAATAAAATCCATGGCATTTTTACCATTCTAGCTTTGCATTCTTCCTTATTACCCCAGGATCCTGCGGATAGACTCCCAGGTGTGGGTGAAGACCACCTGACAGCTCAGGCCACCCAGGAAATTAGATTTGTGATCACTTAAGGAGATAAATCCTGAGAAGCCGTGAACATGTACTATAAAGCTGGCCAGCCAAGCAAGATTGTACGTTATGAATTACATGGGAGACTAGAAATGGAGGTTTCTATATATGACTACAAAGGGGAACTGAGTCACACTCTAAGGGTCCTAGTGGGAGCCAAGGACCCAAGGAGCCATGCTGTGCTAGAAATAACTAAAGCCTGGCCATGTTATCTATCTGACAAAGTTAAGAGGTTTTGCATTCTACAAAGGTAATATTCTCCAAATGTTTCAGCAAATCAAGTTGTTATGAAAAGATTTTTTAAGTATCTCAGCAGAGCCCACTTTTTTTTTTTTAAAGATTTTATTCATTATTTTTTGAGAGGAAGGCAGGGAGAGAGGCAGAGAGGGAGAGAGACATCAGTGTATTGCCTTTCACTTGCCTCCAGCTATAGACCTGGTGGGAGACCTGGCTTGCAACCTGGTTATGTGCCCTGTCTGGGAATAGAACCAGCGACCTTTGGGTTTGAAGGCCCACACCTATCCACTGTACCACCAGCCAGGACTAGAGCCCACTTTTAAAAGAAAGTCAATATGCCTTGCCACCACCTGAAATTTATCTTCAGCATAAATCTGTCCATGGACAGTGGATTTTGGAAGTGGTTGTGTTTTGTTTTAATTAAACAATGATCCCAGTAGCCCTGGCTGCTGTGCCTCAGTTAGTTGGAGCATCATCCCATATAAACCAGAAGGCCATGGGTTTGATTCCCAGCCAGGGCACCTGCCTGGGTTGTGGGTTCGGTCCCCAGTCAGGGCACATACAAGAGGTAATGGACCAATGTTTCTTTTTTTTTTTTTTAAAGGACTTTATTTTAATCTTTTTTTTTTTTTTTTAAGATTTTATTTCATTATTTTTAGAAAGAGGGGAAGGGAAAGAGGCAGAGAGGAAGAGAGATATCAATGTATGGTTGCTTTTCACCTGCCTCCAGCCACAGACCTGACTGGAGACCTGGTTTGCAACCTTGTTATGTGCCCTGGCTGGAGAATCGAACCTGCGACCTTTGGGTTCGCAGGCCGGCGCTTTATCCACTGTGCTACCAGCCAGGGCCCAATGTTTCTTTTTCACATTGATGTTTCTCTGCCTCTTTCTCCCTCCCTTCTCCTCTCTCTAAAATCAATAAGCATATCCTCGGATGAGGGTAAAAGTTTTTAAATTTATAAATATTAATAATGACCTACTAGCAATACCTGTCAAATCAATTAGAAACTGCACCATGTTCATGAAAAGTGGCAGGGAGCCAAATTCACAAGGTATGGAGGGTGCCACCTGCCAGCAGCCATGTCTAAGGTGGTGATGGGTCCTGGACCCTGGCAGGGGGGCTCAAACAGCAGCAGGTGACAGCATTACCATGAAAGCGAGAGAACAGAAACCTTCTTGGGCAGATGGCTCTAAGGAGGGGCTGGAGGCACAATCCAAAAAGGACAGGGAGTGGGGAGACCTCTGGCCCTTCCACGGTTTTGTCCTGCCTCCATGACTTCCTGTTTCTTCTGGGGGCATTTCTCCAGGAACAGTGGAAAGATGTGTTTACAAGTACAGCCAAGATGATATTGTCTAGTTTCTTCTCTAGCCCTGCTGATGTTCAACCCTAAGAGGGACTGACAACCCCCTTCTTTCGGCTCCTCCACCCCTTCCTTGAGAAAACAAAACCCCAGGTAGTGCACAAAGGCTTCCTTCCCAACCCTGGAAAGCTGGCCACCCACCACCTCTGCCCTCACTGGCCCCACCTATCAACAGTGTCTGGAAAGACCTTGAATCCTCCCCTTTTGGCTGTGATGTCAAGTGCCAAGTCTCCAACAAAACCCAACAACAGCTCTGGCTGGTGTGGCTCAGTGGATTGAGCGCTGGCCTGTGAACCTTTAAAGGGTCACCAGTTTGATTCTCAATCAGGGCACTTGCAGGCCAGGCCCCCAGCTGGGGACATGTGAGAGGCAACCACACATTCATGTTTCTTTCCCTCTCTTCCTCCCTTCCTTCTTCTCTTTCTAAACAAATTAAAAATCTTTAAAAGAGAAACCCAACAACAACAGTGAGACTCACCTAGATCAAGATGAACCCCAGGGACGAAGGAGTTGAGGAAGAACATGAGGATAACGGCCCCCAGCACAACCAGGCACTTGGCCAGCAGCATCCTGTCCGAGATCCTGTGCTGTGAGAGAGGAAAAAAATGTTCTCATCCCCACCAGGTGTCCATCATCCCTCATGACCCAAGTCACTGCCAAGGTCTCCTGAGGGTGAGAACTACAAGATCCTGAACTTGAAAGAAAAAAGGGCAGAATGTGTTATAAGGAAAACCATACAGACTTCGGATTTGGGATTGGAGCATTCAACATCCTTATGGAAAATAAACATAATAAATTTAAAATGCATCCCTACCTGGTGTGCCTCAGTGGACTGATCACTGGCCTATGAACCAAAGGGTCACGAATTCAATTCCTAGCCAGGGCACATGCGTGGGTTGTGGGCCAGGTCCCCAGTTGGGGTCATGTGAGAGGCAACCACATATGGATGTTTCTCTCCCTTTCTCCCTCCCTTCCCCTCTTTCTAAAAATAAATAAATAAAATATTTTTAAAATTTTTAAATGCAAAGACTATACTTTCAGGGATCATTTCTATAGCTTGTTAAAATGCAAGCTCTGGCTTGTGTAGCTCAGTGGATAGACACTGGCCTGTGAACACAAGGGTCACTGGCTCGATTCCCAGTCAGGGCACATAACCAGGTCGCAAGCCTGGTTTCCAGCCTGGTCACCAGCTAGAGTCAGGTGAAAGGCATCCATACATTGAAAAAAAATTTTTTATTAATACAGGGCAATCATTTTCTCAATCCCTGGCTAAGTGGCTCTTCAATAGGACACCAAGCATGTCCAGCTGTTCCCAGTCCCGCTGAGGGAGGGAGGAGAGACACTGGCAAAACTACTGGGTGATGAACGTGAAGTTCAGGGACTTGGCCCTTGGAGACACATGCATTTCATCTACTCCTGGGTGCTTGTCACCTCTCAGTGCAATTTCCCGCCCTGTGTGCAAATCCTCACTCACAGCAGTGCCAAGGTGAGCCTGTCCCGGCAGTAATGTGAATCCTGCTCAAGTTTTCTACTGGGTCCTTCCACGTGACTCTCCCGGGGACCCTTGAAGCATTGCATTCTCTTCTATTTGATAGGACAACACCCCTAGGAGCCTGCCCCATTGTCTGGGGGTAAAAGAAGGAGCCAGAAGGTGCTCCAAGCTCTGTAACAGCTTCCTGACCCTCAGACGTGCAGACCTGCAGCCCGTGGGCCTGAGCCACAGAGAGAGACAGGGCCAGGTCCCCAAGGGTGTGTGCTCCGAGGGCCACAGCTCTGTGAGGGTGGGACAGGGAGGGAGGTCCTTGAGCCACACAGGTGGCCCTGCCCCACCTGACCAGGCCCCAATGAGAATTGTGCTTCACAGTGGCAACTGAGGATGGGGCTTTGTCCTTTCTAAAGTTAGTCTCACCAGCACATCCATCTGTCTGTCTGTGTGTGTCTATCTAGAACCAGAAGTAGATACACATGGATATCTAGCTATGGACATGGGCAGATATAGGTATGAGACAGATACAAGATAGATGGAGATACTGATGTTCTCTCTGTTTCTCTGTGCACGCAGTTAACGTTGCTGCAGAAAAATCACAAGCAAGCCCTGGCTGATCTGGTTCAGTGGATCAAAGGTCGTTGGTTCGATTCCCAGCCAGGGCATATAAACAGGCTGCAAGCCAGGTCTCCAGCCAGGTCCATAGCTGGAAACAGGTGAAAGGCAACTGTACATTGATGCCTCTCTCCCTTTCTTTCTCCCTCCCTTCCCCTCTCTCTATAAATAATTAATATTTCTTTTAATTATTATTATTATTATTTTAATCACAAGCAGCCCTGGCAGTTGGTGCACCAGAAGTTGCAGGTTCAACTCCGGTCAGGGCACATAACAAGCCTGCTGATCCATCTCCAGTCATAGCACATAGGGAAGGCAACCAATCCATGTTTTTCTCTGCCTCTCTCTGTTCCTTAGATATCCTCCAAAGAGAATTTTTAAAAAACAACACAGTATGCCCAACCATGTTGCAGAGGCTCGTTGTAGTCCCTGTCCTCTGCTCAGGGGAGGTGTGGGCCTTCGTCCTCCTTCCCTGGGCCTCTGTCACCGCTCGTGGCTCAGCAACCCCCGTTCGTCCCCTCTTCATACCTCCAAGGAGGGCCAGTCACCCACTGAGTCTGTCCACGGCAGAGAGCCAGGAGGAAAGGGTCAGGCACCCAGCCAGTTGTGAGGGAAGGCCCACAAAGCTGGCCTGCAGCCACATTACCCAGAGGGGTGGCCTGAGCACCATGCTCTCAGGCTGCACACGGAGGGCCCCCGTGAAGCAAGGACAGTTACCCTGCCATTCAACTGGAGATGACCCAAAGTCCGTGCTTATCTGTTATTCTGGGCATCTGTCCAATTGCCCCTTTGGCTGCTACCTGGCTGGTACCGTCAGAGCTCCCAGGTGTAATGCAGAGATGCTGCCCAGCTCCTTGGTCTCCCCCCACACTTCACCTCTCCCCAGTCCTCATCCACCATGCCAGGCATAGAGAGTACACAGTCTCCCCCAACCCACAGCTGCAGCCACGCGGGCTGGCAGGGCAGGCAGGGTCTGGATAAACCTGAAGCCTAGGAAAGTGTCCCAGCCACACCTTCCTCCCTAACCCTGACAATCTGAGTGGGACAGAGTGTGGGAAGAGGGACCACAAGCCCAAGACCCCCAAAGAACACATTACCCACCACCTACATCTCCTTTAGTCAAGGACAACATGTCCCCATTGTCATTAGGGAGTGGGCATCCCACCTCTCCCTAGGAGAAGAATTGTCCTGGGGAGTGGATTCTTACAAGTCCTAGCAGATCCTGAGCGGAGCTCTGCCAGCTGGGACAGGACACTGTGTGTCCTTGGGTGGGCTAAGAAAGTCCACCAAGGCTGGAAGATGAGGGAAAATGCCCAAATGAGCTTTGCCTCCAGCAGTCAGAGCCATAGAACGAAACATGCACATGCCCCTTCTCATCCCTAATGCTTGCCTTGGCCCCCAGCACCTCAGCTGGACACAGGAACCCCCTGACTTTGAGGCTCAGAGAGTTCAGGTACCAGCTAGCCTTCCCCAAAGCCACATCAGCCACAGGAAGGGCCATGCCACCTCAGAGGGAAAGTAAGGAGTTGACTCTTTCACTCTGTGGACAAAATAAACCTACCACATTTGGGAAGTGGTTTTACCATGAACTCTTGGAAATAACTTATGTGTTGTGTACAATTACAGGAGTACAAAGAGAAATCATTTTCGGTTATAATTTCATGTGCCACAAAGAAAAGGCCTGGCTCTCTTCAAGAAGTGAGTCACACAATAGAATACTATGCAGCAGTGAAAAAGAATGAAATCTTACCTTTTGTGACATCATGGATGGACCTGGAGATTATTGTGTTAAGTGAAGTAAGCCAGTCAGAGAAAGACAAATAACATATGATCTCACTTCTTTGTAGAATATAATGAACAAGATAAACTGATAAACAAAATAGAACCAGAGGCATGGACGCATGGAACAGACTGACAGCTGTCAGAGGAGAGCTGGGAAGGGGGACTGGATGAAAGAAGGTGGAAGAATCAACCAAAGAACATTCATGCAACAGTGTGGTGAGGGTCAGAGGGAAGGGAGAGCTGGGGCTGGATAGAGGGGAGAAAGGAGACATCTGTGATAGTGTCAACAATGAAAAATAAAGAAGAGAAGAAACAAAAAGAAAACAATCCCCAAGAAAAGAAACCACAGTACCTTCTTTTGTAGTTCCTGAATGGTGGTCTCCCAATTCTTATCTTCCTGTGAGATTTGTCTAAAATGGAAGAAGGACACTCGTTATCTTCCTGGTGATGCTGAGAAGTGATGTCAGCAGGGAACAGTCATGGTGAGCTGGACGCCACCCCCCTGGGACACCTGGTGTGGCCACAGAACAAGGCACGTGGACAGCGGTCAGTGAAGCCAGGTTTATGGGTTGGGCAAGATACTTGCTCGGCATTTCCAAGGGAAATCAACACATAGAATAATGGGAACACTTGTTGAAATGGGTGTGAGCATGTGCATATGTGAGCACAAGCAGAGGATGTGTAAGAACACTGACCAACATGTGAGCAAGGCACTGTCACTTTCCTCTTCTTTCTTTCTGCATATCTGAATGTTTTTTTCAAAATGAGGATACATATTATTACAACTCAGCTAACTAAAGGAAAAAACAGTAAAAGAAAGGCCACTTGTTCCCTGGCCGACATAGCTTGGTTGGTTAGAGCGTCATCCCATATACCAAGAGATTGAGGGTTCGATCCCCAGGCGGGGCACCTAAGGGAGGCAGCTGATTGATACGTCTCTCTTACATTGTGGTTCTCTCTCTCCCTCTCTCGCCTTTTCCCCTCTCTAAAATAATATATATATATATATCCTCGGGTGAGGATTTTTTTTAAATGATCTGAGTATGGTCAGATAGTCTTTGAGCTCCCTAAAAATTAACTACAGGAAGAATATTTTGTTACATTGCTTTGTTACATTAATTATTTTCAATTCTTGCTATGCAGTGAGTGTGACATGTGGCAGTGGGACAGGTATGGCTGAGAGTGTGACTTCAACGCCAGGGTATGCTGTCCTCACTGCGTTGCTTTGGGCAAATCACTCAACCTCTCTGAGCCTCAATTTTCTCATCCTTCACAGGGGCTCCACAGCTCAGGGCAGGTTAGATAAAATAACACCCCAGTTAGCACAATGCATGGCACCCAAAACTTGCTCATTAGCATGCAACTATGTTACTATTTTGTGGTTCCATGAAATTGGTTCATAACTCCATGATTTGTGTCCTGTGACATTTGGGCATGAGTAGGTTGCTGAAAGATAAGTGACCAATGTAATCAATCCCATCATTGAGCACAACCAGTACAGAAGACCAGCCTGGTACCTGTGGAAGGTGTGCAGCCTCCGGGCCAGCAGCTGTTCCAGCGCCAGCACTTTCCCCAAAAGCAGGTCCCGTACTGCTGTCTCCTCGCGGCTGGCCGGGCTGATGCGCTGTGCAGTCAGGCGCCAGACATGGATTTCATGCTTCAGTTCTGCAGTAAACAAAAGCCAAAGTTAAGTCTCCCACAGCCTCACAGGTCAGCAGGCACCCAGCTTCCCTCACCATCTTCCAACAAGAAACACACCCGTGATGAGGCACCACTAATGGTGGTCCAGGACCAGATAAATTCACTGATGAATTCTACCAAGCAAAAATGTAATACCCTTCATTCTCAAATCCTTCTAAAGAACTGAAGAGGAGAGAATGCTTCCTAACTCATTGGATGAGGCCAACAGTACCCTGATACAAAGCCAGGCAAGGACACCAGGAAAAAAAAAATTATGGGCCAGTACCTCTGTTAAACATAGAATCCTCAGCAAAATACCAGCAAATTGAATACATTATATTAAAAGGATTGTACACCACAGTCAAGTTGAATTCATTGCAGAATGCAAGGATGGCTCAGCACATATCACATTACCCAAATAAAAGATAAAATCATAATTCCATATCCATAGATGCAAAAAATCACTTGAAAAGATACAACATCCATTTATAATTAAAACACTCAATAAAATAGGTACATAAAGTATCTCCACAGAATAAAGTTCATATATGACAAAGCCATGGCTAACTTTATACTTAACAGTGAAAAACTGAATGTTTTCCCTCTAATATCAGGAACAAGACAGGGACGTCCACTCTCACCACTGTTTTTCAACATAGTAGTTAAAGCAATTAGGTAAGAAAAAAAATTAAAATCACCCAAAGTAGATAAGAAAAAGTAAAACTGTCCTTATTTGTAGATGACATGATTTCCTATATAAAAATCTTAAATACTCTGCCAAAAATACTATTAGAAACAATAAATGAGTAAAGTCACAAGATATGAAATCCATATACAAAACTGTATTTTATTTCTATAGACTATAAACAAAATAGCATAAAGATAAATGAAGAAAACAATCCCATTTATGATTGTAACAAAAATAACAAAATACCCAGGAATAAACTTAACACAGGAGGTGAAGGAGCTCTTGATTGAAAACTACAAAAGATTGTTGAAAAAAAATGAAGAAAACACAAATAAATGAAAAATCATTCTGTGTCCATGGATTGAAAGAACTAACATTGTGAAAACTGCCATATTACCTACCCTATCAAAATCCCAAAGGAACTACGAAAGAAATAAAACAAAAGATCTTCAAATCCATATGGAACCACAGAAGACCCTAAATAGCAAAAACAATCCTGCAAAGAAAGAGCAAAGTAAAAAGTAGCATATGGTATAATTTCAAACTATACAACAAAGCTATAGTAATCAAAAACAGTATGATATTAGATGGGGGAAAGCCAGACACATAGATCAATGGAACAGAAGCGAAAGTCAAGAAATAAATCCAGAGGAGAGAGAAGATGGTGACAGAGTAGAGAGCAGTGCTGATGGTGTTCTCGAGTACCAAAGCAGCTAGAGGACAGGATAGGGAGCGTGAAACATCTTCAGGACCCTGGGGATTGGAACGGGCAGCATCTGGACACAGGGGAGCACAGCCCAGAGGCGGAGGAGGCCAGCAGGACAGTAGGTGAGGTGTTCCTGACCCACCGGCCGGTGGGCCAAGGTCGGCTCTGGGCAGGGGCGGCTCTGCCCAGAGGGGCGCATTTGACTGGGGCCAGTTCCGGGCTCCCTGGCGACTGGAAGTCTCAACAGTGAAGTGCGGGTGAAAAGGGCAAACGCCGTAAGGAACGCGGAATTGAACTCTTGCAGGGGAGGGACTGTGTGAGAGACTCACCCCGGCAACAGGGAGAGGAGGCTCCGCGCGGGGCTAGAGGCGGAGGAGAAGAGTCCTGCGGGAAGCCGGAGCGGGGGAGCGGGAAGTGCACCAGCGGGGCGGCGAGAGGGCCGAAAATGGTGCTGCTGGGCCACCGGGGAAACAGCAGCTAGAAGCCCCTGCAAGGGGGGAGGCCCAGCCCTGCGCAGCCACACAGGCCCCTAGGCTCCACGGGAAACTCCAAACGGCGAGCCGGAGAGCCGGCAAGCCGGGAACTAGTGGCCGGTGACCGCCATTGCCGGAGACAAAGGCTGCTCCACCCACGCCTGGGAGGGGCTCATCGCAGAGGCCCCATAAAGGACTCCGAGGAGAGCTGGTTGGTTTGGAGGCGTGGTGCTCGCCCCGGAAGGGCGGGACAGTGTAGGCAGAACCAGGACAGTGTTGACTGACAGGGGCGGCCTCCTCCCGGAACTGCGGGGGTGGGGCCAGACATCACAGGGACCAGCCAAGTTGCGGGCTGTCCTGCAGAAGTGCTGGGGGTGCGTCCTGGGCAGGAACCTCTGCCAGGAGTGGGAGGGGGCTCCCTGCGGGCTCCAGAACACCGGCAGCCCTAAAACCCAGCCAGGCTGCTGAAGTCCCAGCCTACCTGGGGGCGGACACTCAAAATCAGCCCTACTGTAACAATCAGAGGCCCTGCCATGCACCAAGACCGGCTAGAATATAGACTATAGACTGTAAAGTCCTCACCAAGAAAAAGAGGCAGCCTCAGGAAAGGGATTGCTGCTAATTCAAGCACCTGAATTATACCGAGAGCAATATGAACTATTAAGCCCCAACATATCCTTTGCAAAAATTACTCCTCACATATTCTTAATCCCCCCCATACCTCAATCCACCTAAATACCCAAGACCCTCCCCTACTCTCGAATTAAAGTCTATTCACTCTGTGGCTATAACGCATTCCCAGTCCTCAATCTAAGTATTCCTCCCTTCCCCAGCCTTTCTAAACCCTTCCTTTTTTCTTTTCTTCCTTCCTCTTTTTTTTTTTTTTAATTTTTCTTTTCCTTTTCTTCCTGGTAAAGCCCACAGATTCTGGCTCCCCCTGGACCAATCAGAAATCATAAAGGGGGAACACACAGCTAAAACCTTTCTTTATTAATATTGATTTCTCTTTGTCTTGTGACTTTCTCCCCCCATCCTTTTTTTCTTTCTTTCTTTCTTTCTTTCTTTCTTTTTTCCTTTCTTCCTTTCTTTCTCCTTTCTTTTCTCTGTGATAAAACCCACTGATCCTAGCTACACCTGGACCAAACAGAGACCATAAAGGGGGAACAGAAACCTAAACCTTTTCTTTATTAATATTGATTTCTCTTTCTCTTGTGACATTCTCCTTTTTTGTTTCTTTTTTCTTTTTTTTTTTTTTTTTTTTTTTTTTTTTTTTTTTTTTTTTTTTTTTTTTTTTTTTTTTTTTTTTTTTTTTTTTTTTTTTTCCTCTGCTAAAAGCCCTCAGGTCCAGGCTCCATCTGGACCAGTCAGGGATTATTAAGGGTGAACAGCCATCTAAACCCTTTCTTCTTATTATTATCATCATTTTTATTTCTTTTTTCCTTTTGCAATTTTGTTTTCTTTGTTGGTTTGGTTTGGTTTGGTATTGTGTTTTTGGGTTTTTTTTGTTGGTTTGGTTTTGGTTTTGGATTTTGGTTTTTGTTTTTGTTTTTGTTTCTGCTAAAAGCCTGCAGGCCCAGAATACAACCAGACAGCCCAAATAAAGGACACACCAAGAACAGCAAGTGGAGAAAATCTGGGAGATGGCAACATTGAACTCCACAAATCTCCTATCACAGAAGGGTGCTCAACTAAGGCAAGGAAGCAAAGCAGGTTAACCTAAGGAAAGAGCAAAAATAAATAAATAAATAAAGAGCAAGCAAGAACAGACACCCAAATGGGGAAAAAAGAATCAGACCATCACCAAAAGGAAAGGAAGAATCCCCAGAAAGAACACAAAATGAAACAGAGGCACCTGGAATATCAGATAAGGAATTCAAAAGAATGATGAGAGAGAAGCTCAGTGAGCTCAGCCACATCAAAGAAAACTGTAAACAACTCCAGGAGAACTACAAATAACTCCAGGGAAATTACAAAGAACTCCAGGGAAGTTACAAGGAACTTACTGAGAACTACAACAGCATGAAAAAGGACATGGAAACTATCAATAAGTGCCAGGAGGAAATGAAGAATACAATTTCTGAATTGAAGAATACAGTAGAAGGCATCAACAGTAGGTTAGAGGAAGCAGAGGACCGGATCAGCGAGTTGGAGGATAATGTAGACAAATACTCCAAGACAGTACAAGAGAATAAAAAAAAAGGCTGAACAAGACTGAAGAGGGGTTAAGAGAGCTGAAGGACAACATGAAACATAACAACATCCGTATCATAGGGATACCAGAAGGAGAAGAGAAACAAGGAATGGAAAACCTGTTCAAAAAAGTCATGATAGAAAATTTCCCTAACATGATGAGTGAAAACATGAATCCAGTTCAGGAAGCACAGTGGGTCCCAATGATGATTAACCCAAACAGACCAACACCAAGGCACATTATTATTAAAATGGCTAATTTCAAAGACAAAGAGAGAATCCTAAAAGCATCAAGAGAGAAAAGACAAATAACATACAAAGGGGCTCCAATAAGGCTATCAAATGATTATTCAACAGAAACAATTCAAGCCAGAAGGGAATGGCAAAAAGTATTTCAAGTCATGGTAAACA